>CM056194.1:160382201-160489701 GCA_029692085.1 Gymnothorax javanicus | reverse complement strand
TTTCTTTGCCATCTCTCTGCAGACGAAATTGCTCACACAGTACATATTAAATCTGGGCAAGTATGATCAGAACTACGACATCAGGGACCGCACCAGATTCATCCGCCAGCTCATTGTGCCCAGTGAGAGGAGCGGGGCTCTGAGCAAATACGCCAAGAGGATACTGCTGGCCCCCAAACCGGCGCCGGTACTGCAGTCCGCTTTTAAAGGTAATGACCCCCCTCCCAGCCTTCAGTACCCCGAAATCACACTGAGTGTACTTTTCAGGGCGCCAAATTCATACCTGCTGTGTTTAAAGCAACGCCGTTACACAACCAGCAACCTTTTCCCGTGTGGAAGAGAAGGCTTCTGGAGATTTTAGCCCTCCATTATACAGGATAGCTGAGGTCTCTGGTCTTTTGAGTTTTACTGCTGCTTATTTCTGGAACCTTCATCCACACAGTTCTATGCTTACTCCGAGTAATGTGGAGACGGACGAAAAATAGGGGGAAAAAACTTCAAGTGACCTTAATGCGAGCAGCATTCGGAAGGGTAAATTAGGTTAAGGCAGGAGTTGGGCTGTGGTGTGTGATTGATGTGCTCTGTCACTGATGAATTTTACTGCATGCTTTCCCGAGCCCTTCACTGTGTGTGTTTCCTTTAATGGGCGATACTAAAAGCTGTAACAGCACCATTTCCCGTCCCGCAGTTTTTCTGCCCCTGTCGGATATTGTAGTATGAAATATGATCCGGCTCAATGTAAAATGTCTTGCAATTGCCGTGTTTTTTTTTTTTGTTCTGTCCAAACTTTGCAACCTCATTCCTATAAACACGAGCCTAGCCTTCAGTTTTATGTGTGGAATACTTTCTTTTCGGCTAAAGGAAGGCGGGTCGGTTACCTTTCGAATTGAGTCGTGTAGATCTTCCAGTTTTGGAAACCTATTGGGGGTGTCTGTTTTAAAGCTGTCATTTGGCAGAATATGACTGAAGGTGACGAGGCTGTGTGCTCCTGTTCGTGTGGCGGTAATATAGGAAGCAGTATGCTAATGCTACCTTTCTGCGACTGAGGGGGGTGGGGTGGGGGTGGCTGGACGGGGGGGGTTGTTGATATGCATCCAGGCGAGCCGGGACTCTCGCTTCTCGGAGAATAAACATTAAAATTCCGAATGGGTTTGTGCCGGGACATGTATGGGGATTGTTTAACTGCGCTGTCATTCTTAATATTCGCCGTAAAGTCATTTTTAGAGAAGCTACATTTCGGAGCAACACCTAAACACACTGACTGATTACCTTTTTTATTGACCATTATGTGGAAGATTATTGTAATCTATGGGCTAAAATCAGCTTTCTGACCCATTAGAAGCGTCCTTAGTTTGTATTTATACTGTGGCATTTGAGCTAATTTAGAACCAATTACCAGCGGCTGTGATTAAGACTGGGCCTTGAGACGCCGCGGTACCTGTAATTTATTGCACCCTTCCTCTCCCCTTGTGTGGAACAGATAGGGATCGTTTCCAGCTGGGAACTCTGTCTCACACCCTCAACACCAAAGCCACAGGCTACCTGGAGCTGTCCGACTGGCCGGAAGTGGCTCCTGACCAGTCCGTGCGGAACGTGGAGGTGATAGAGCCGGTATGGAAGAGTGCCGTCATTGGTTACCCAGCTTTCCTGTTACTGCTCTTGGATAGGCACACCTGGGGCACTGGGTTTAGTCACAGATGGCGAATTACCCGCTCTTCCTCGTTCGGGGGTGCAGGAATGGTGATTGATGCGAGATGAAGAGTGGACATTATGGGAAATGTAGTCAGCTCATGTTTCTGGATTATTCTTGGTTTGTAGGCGCATATGTTCTCATGAAAATGAGCCCTTAGCGTTTCAATTTGTGTTGGAGAATTTTCAACATCCATGTTTGATTTTCAGCCGGAGTGCATGAAAATAAAATTCAACGCGTCCTCCGAAACTTGCCTCCTCTGACACTCACTTGATTTGTCTCATTTGCTGGTTTGTTTTGAAATGTACGCACTTAGACTATGTCCACATAGCCAGGCATGTCTGTGCCTCTGTAGCTTTTAGTCGAGTTGATGTCAATAAAAATGAAATTACCATGGTGATGAAAATGTGGCAGCACTGTAAGCATATATTCATATCCGAGAGTATGCAAACGTGTTGTTTTTGTCATTCTAATTCTTCAGGAGAATTCCCATATTGTTTTTCCGTGGCTTTAGGTTACCTGTGATGTCTCCAAGCCATAAGTTCAACAACTTTGTGAAGTTGAGATATATATATATATATATATATATCAAATGGACGTCGACTTGAATTCCCCGACCCAGCAGAATATTGCCCAGATCATCACACTCCCTTCCCCAGCTTGTTTATTTCCAATAGTAGTGCATCCTGGTGCCATCTCTAGGCCAGGTATCATCTCACCGACTTTTACCACAGTAGCTTGTCTGCTGGTTGTGACCGGACATTATAGCCTTTGGTGCTTTTGTGTATCAAGGAAATATGGGCGCCCAACACCCTGTCTCTGGTTCATGGTTTATCCTCCTTGGACCACTGTCAGTAGGTACTCACCATTGCTGTCTGGAACCACATACGAGGCATTAACTCTTCAGAGATGCTCTGACCTACTTTTCTGGGTTTTTCGATTAGGCCCTTGACGAAATCACTCAGGTCTCATTTCTCCCACATCCAACACCTGGACTATGAAAACCGACTGTTCTTCGTACTGTCTGTGTCCGCTTACCTTGATATTCACCGTTCTTACTATATAATCAAGATTATTTGCTTCATCTGTGAGTGGTTTTATTGATTTGGCTAATCTATGTTTACATGCATACAATGCAGAACTTCTGGTTGTCTCCCATTGACACTGACTGCGCTTGACATGTGACTTTTGAATAGATAAAAGAGTGGGCGCCCACGTTGGGAAAGGCGAAAACCAAAAAGAGCGATAAGTTTTACTCGGACTCTGGAGAGGAAGAGGATGGCGAGGAGGAAGAGGCATCAGGAAGCAGCAGTGGCAGTGAGGACAGCAGTAGTGACAGCAGCAGCAGCAGCAGCAGTGAAGGTAAGACCTCACCGTGGGGCCATACCAGCATCGCTGTTGTGTATACTGATAACTGCACCGTTAAGGGAAGGCAAGGGCTGGCTGTGGAGCCTGGGGCCTTCTAGCCATACCAGCATGGCTATCATGTACACTGATAACTGCAGCATTAAGTGAAGGTAAAAGCTCACTGTAGAGTCTGGGACCTGCTAACCAAACCAGCAGGGCTGTCATGTACACTGATAACTGCAGCATTAAGTGAAGGTAAGACCTCACAGTGGAGTCTGGGACCTGCTAACCAAACCAGCAGGGCTGTCATGTACACTGATAACTGCAGCATTAAGTGAAGGCAAGGGCTGGCTGTGGAGCCTTCTAGCCATACCAGCATGGCTATCATGTACACTGATAACTGCAGCATTGAGTGAAGGTAAAGGCTCACAGTGGAGCCTGGGACCTGCTAACCAAACCAGCAGGGCTGTCAGGTACACTGATAACTGCAGCATTAAGTGAAGGTAAAGGCTCATTGTGGAGCCTGAGGTCTGCTAACGATACTAGCGTGGCTAACTTACTCTGGGCCACATGTACACTGATAACTGCAGCATTAACTGAAGGTAAGGCTTCACAGTGAAGCCTGGGGCCTACTAACCATACGCATCAGGGCTTTCAGGTTCACTGATAACCAAAGCTTCATTGTGGAACCTGAGGCCTGCTATCCATACTAGCATACCCGTCTTGCTCTGGGCCATGTGCATATTAGTAACTGTAGCATTAAGTGAGGGTAGGCCTCAAAGTAGAGCCTGGAACCTGCTAACCTTTCCTGCTATCTTACTCTGGACAGCATGTACACCGATCACCTCAAGTAATTAGTGATGGTAGGTTTCACAGTGGAGCCCAACCTTGAAAAAAATGAGACCTCAATTTTTATGTGGCTAAAACTTTTTAATGTACTCTAGCAACTAAGGTTCATGCAACCAAAAACAATTCAATATTTATGTGGCTAAAACTGTTAAAAGATACAGTGGATGTGCAAAAGAACCTTTTTTTTTTTTTTTTTTTTTGCACAATACTTGTTAGTTTTCTATTTCTTCTGCACTTTCAGTAGTGATTTCACCTTTGAAATGTAATAATGTACCCTTTTCTGCTATTATGCCATCTTCCAGTCACTCACACTGCAGCAGTCAACTGTGGAGGGCAGATTTCAGTGCGATTCATTCGGATAAATGTTTCAAATAAAATTTGTCGTTTGAAAGCTGTGATCCATTAAGTGCTGTTTTATTAGGTTGTCATTCAAAACAGTTGATTTTTGCCATTTTGAAAGGGACAGCATTTTACAATTTTTCTCATTTTCATTTGAAGTAAAAACGTGTTATGCTATTTTCAATCAGTTTTACGTAGTCATTGTCTTGATTATTAATTTAGAAACTTCATATTAATTTGCATTAACATTTAATAAGGACTCTATCAGCTAGTCATTGAACATTTAGGTAGTTTTTTCAAATATTTCTGTTTCTCATCAAGACCTGTTTGAAATCAAGAGTCGTTTTGTTGAATTGTGAAAGGTTATGTTTTGGTACTGTGTTATTGGTATGTGTTGAATGTGTTCACAGTACATGTCTTGGTTTGGATTGTAGATCGGTTTTTACTGATCATGATGCCTGGTTGTCAGACAGGAATAGGTATGATAATTTGATGCTTGTGTTTTGAATGTGGCAGGATAAATCTGGAGGTGTGGCTGTGTTTGTTTGGGTGTGTATCTGCAGAGGAGTCAGGGAGTGAGGAGTCGAGTGAGGAGGAGAGCAGTGAAGAAGATGACAAGAGCAGTGAAGACTCGGAAAAAAGCTCAAGTCTCTCCAACTCGGTCAAGAAGAAAAGACCCCTGAGGAAGAAACCCAAACAATCCAGAGACAGGTACTACACCTCAGCTTTGTCCAGTTCTACTTTACTGTTAAAACATTTTATCCAGTGATGGGTTCAAAGCCCCAGATCTGTCCTGTTTTACATTTGTGTAAAAACAGTGTATCCAGAGACAGGCACTAAACCTCTGCTCTGCTCTGCTCTGCTTTACATTACTGTGAAAACAGTGTATCCAGAGACTGGCACTAAACCTCTGCTCTGCTTTACATTACTGTAAAAGCAGTGTATCCAGAGACTGGCACAAAACCTCTGCTCTGTTCTGTTTTACATTACCGTAAAAACAGTGTATCCAGAGACTGGCACTAAACCTCTGCTCTGCTCTGCTTTACATTACCGTAAAAACAGTGTATCCAGAGACTGGCACTAAACCTCTGCTCTGTTCTGTTTTACATTACTGTAAAAGCTGTATATCCAGAGACTGGTACTAAACCTCTGCTCTGTTTTGTTTTACTTTACCGTAAAAACAGTGGATCCAGAGATAGGTACTGAGCCTCTGCTCTGTTTTGTTTAACATTACCGTAAAAACAGTGTATCCAGAGACAGGTACTAAACCTCTGCTCTGCTTTACTTTACCGTAAAAACGGTGTATCCAGAGATGGGTACTGAGCCTCTGCTCTGTTTTGTTTTACATTACTGTAAAAACAGTGTATCCAGGGACTGGTACTAAACCTCTGCAATGCTCTGCTTTACATTACCGTAAAAACGGTGTATCCAGAGACTGGCACTAAACCTCTGCTCTGTTCTGTTTTACATTACTGTAAAAACAGTCTATCCAGGGACTGGTACTAAACCTCTGCAATGCTCTGCTTTACATTACCGTAAAAACAGTGTATCCAGAGACTGGCACTAAACCTCTGCTCTGTTCTGTTTTACATTACTGTAAAAGCTGTATATCCAGAGACAGGTACTAAACCTCTGCTCTGCTTTACTTTACCGTAAAAACGGTGTATCCAGAGATGGGTACTGAGCCTCTGCTCTGTTTTGTTTTACATTACTGTAAAAGCAGTGTATCCAGAGACTGGCACTAAACCTCTGCAATGCTCTGCTTTACATTACTGTAAAAACAGTGTATCCGGAGACAGGCACTAAACCTCTGCTCTGCTCTACTTTACATTACTGTAAAAACAGTGTATCCAGAGACTGGCACTAAACCTAAGCTCTGCTCTGTTTTACATTACTGTGAAAACAGTGTATCCAGAGATGGGTACTGAGCCTCTGCTCTGTTCTGTTTTACATTACTGTAAAAACAGTGTATCCAGAGATGGGTACTGAGCCTCTGCTTTGTTTTGTTTTACATTACTGTAAAGTGTATCCAGAGATGGGTGCTGAGCCTCTGCTCTGTTCTGTTTTTCATTACCGTAAAAACAGTGTATCCAGAGATGGGTACTGAGCCTCTGCTCTGTTCTGTTTTTCATTACCGTAAAAACAGTGTATCCAGAGATGGGTACTGAGCCTCTGCTCTGTTCTGTTTTTCATTACCGTAAAAACAGTGTATCCAGAGATGGGTACTGTGCCTTTGCTCTGTTTTGTTTTACATTACTGTAAAACAGTGTATCCAGAGATGGGTACTAAACCTCAGCTTTTTTCTGTTTACATTACCATAAAAACTGTAAATAATAAATTACTGTAAATACAGCGTATCCATAGATGGGTATTAAACCTCTGCTCTGCTCTGTTTTGCTTAACTGTAAACACAGTGTATCCGGAGACAGGCAATAAACCTTTGCTCTGTCCTGTTACACTATTATAAAATCACTGCATCCAGTGCCGGGTACTAAATCCCTGCTGTGTCCTGTTCCACACTGCTGCATAAAACAGTACATATTTAGACATTTACTTAACCTCTGCTATATCCTGTTTCACACTACTAAAAAAAAAAAAAAAAAAAAAAAAAAAAAAAGAAAACTGTGCATCCTGAAACAGGTACTCAAGCCCTGCTCTATCCCGTTTCACTACTATAAAATCACTGCAACCAGAGACAGGTACTGAAGCCCTGCTCCCTCCTGTTTCACATGCTTAAAAGAAAAAATGGTGAATCCTTAGACATTTACTAAACCCCTGCTCTTTCCTGTTCAACACTTCTGTAAAAATACTGCATAAAGGTGCTATATATATGATCACCCCTCCTGCTCCAAACTAATTCAGTGCAGCTCAGTTGACCTAATCCTGGGTCCGTATTATCTAACTTTGCAATCATTAGTTATAAAAGAAGCCAATAGCAAGAACATGGTAAATTTTACCACACTGCTGAAACTCTGAGAACCGGTCAAGATGATGCCATATTTCCATATTCATGTGTGACATCAGGCTGTAATTTATTTTATTGCTTGCTTAGCTCAGTTTTAATGAGACCGTATAATAAAATCACCACTGTGAAACCATGCATTGACACCACCTGCAATGTTTCGGTGTGGATTGTGTTGTCATTGGTTGTACTAAAGATCTATTTTGCTAAATAGCCTACATTAGAAGTTTAGATAACAGTTAGCAGTTGGCTGTTTATTTAACAGGAGTTGCAACTTTGCAAGCCCTTAGGGCAACGGCACATCTTTCTCTCGTGTTGGACTGAGGGCAGACTGTACGCTACGGTGACAGTATGCTACACTATTTCCCTTGAGATACTAAGTGGTATCATGAGACAGGATGGGCTGAACTAGCTGGTTGACTTGCTAACTTTAGTAGCCATCTCTGCTACACAATACATAGATGTCTTTGAGATGACGTCGAAACTGTTATTTCTATCATTCTGTTGATAATTTCAGTCAATATTTGAATGTTTTAAACTAAAAGTCTTGCCAAATCTTTCGCATTACACCATTAAGGGATGGTGGCCAAAATCCTGCTCTAAACCTTTCTTGCACTTCTGGAAGAGTTTTAACAATGTCTGCATCAATTTTTCTGACTGCTTAAAGAGCACTTCACCAGGAGTAGATTCCGAAGCCCTACTCTGCCCACCTCGGTCACACTGCGCTAAAGCACAAATCAAGTGCTTCTCATTTCATGTTACTGAAAGAATCAGCTTGACACCTTCCGGCAAGTGTCAGTGAATAACTGTTGAACTTTCTCTCCGTTCTTAATTTGCAATGACTCGGTGTAAATCGGATTGTTCTGCATTCCTCCTCCAATAAGTATACATTAGAAAAGTTCACAAAGTAATGTCATTTCTCCAGGCAATAACATCTGTCAAAGCCTCACTTGCCGTCTTAATTGGCGCAGAGCCTTAATGAGGTCGATCTGTGTGTTTAGGCTGTGGAGTCCCCCGTCCAGTGCAGGCGATGGCCTTTGAACCGCCCGACGTGACCAACGCGACGTGGCATCCATAATCTTCATTTCCGTCTGTTATCAATGCCCGTTATTTTTTTCCCCCACAACTTCCTGACCCACTCGCCTGCTCGTACCTGCATTAT
Organism: Gymnothorax javanicus; assembly: GCA_029692085.1. Lineage (NCBI taxonomy): Eukaryota > Metazoa > Chordata > Actinopteri > Anguilliformes > Muraenidae > Gymnothorax > Gymnothorax javanicus. The sequence goes on along the minus strand of CM056194.1, from coordinate 160,481,352 downwards.
CAGGCTGGCAGCACTGCTGAAATCTGATTACCTCCATTAGAGCTGCAATAAAGGGAATATTCTTAAAGTAATTTGCCGTGCGTTAGTGTGGCTAATGGCTCTGGATTGGCCATTATCAGCCCGTGTTATCACTAAGTGGGATTTCAGTTATTAGCTTAAACCACACATGCCCCTCGACCCGCACACACAGCCGTGCACCCCCACTTATGCCCACCGAGTGGGCAGAGGACTGTGCCTGGATTAAGGTTATTTTTTTCTTTGGGGGCATTTGGGGGGGTAGTAATTTGCACTGCCCCCCCCCATATCCCCACTGAAGCATGGCGGTGACAGTATTGCCTGGACCTCTTTACACCAACCTGATCCCTCCGTTACAGACAGTAATTAAAGCACCTCACCCTGCTGCTTCCATAACAAACACAGCGTAATGCCCTAATTATGACTTAGTTAATTTAAGTCGGGATTTAATGATTTAAAAAGTGATTTATATTGTTTTTCCTGTTTGGAACAAATGAAATCTGTAGCCCAAATTAATACTGGCTTTTCATCATCGCAAAGTTAAAAAGCCAGTTACCATCGCATTCTCCTCATTAATTTAACATCTGAAAATCCCAGGCAGACAGGGTAAACATTCATTATGTGGGGGAATTGAAATGGGGGAATAACTGTGATAATGGAATATTAAATTAACTTTGCAAACAAAACAGATTCGTCTTCACTGTTCTGTCAGACTTGTTGGTCTGAGGTTGCGGTTTTGTAGCTGCTAGAAATGGCAGTTATTTTTAACTTTCCCGTAGAGTGATTCTCTGCTCGTTCATTAACTCGCTGATGTGGATTTCTATTAAATGAGAAAAGGTTGATCTTGGCTTCCCAGGAATGCCAGTTTGTTACATTAAAGCAGTGGTTTATATGGCCTTACTGTTGCACTGAAGAATAAGCTTTAGAGTGGTCTGACTTGAATTGTCAGTGTATTCATTTACTCCCACAGAAGGAGTTTACTGCGTTTGAAAGCACTCAACACATCTGAAGGCAAAAAGAACTGATTAGTTTTCAACAAAAAATACACTTTCCCCAGTTTCTTCATTCATTACCTCAGAGTAATTGAATTGTTTTTTTTTTTTTTTTTCCCCACTCCGGTGTTTGTGATTTAATTAGATTTAAAAAGTGTATTTTCTGCTTCGCTAGAAAATAAAACATGCAAATTGGCAACATTTTAATTATCCTAAGCACGCAATGTTTATGAATTTTATGACAATACAGAACCTTTTACAAATTTACACGGGATATACTCACACTCACTTATGTAAATGAATGTGTGTGTGTGTGTGTGTGTGTGCGTGTGTAGGAGTGTTTGTTTTGGTGCAAGTGTACATACTTTATATACATATTTTACTGTGCTTCATGAACAGATTATTTTTCTGCATATTTAGTTTTTTAACAGATTTGCACTAAGCACCTCCGTTTGTGTCAGCATCACTGAGGGATATTTCGGGAAAGGCTGTTTTCAGCACACTGTTCATGGGTCAGCGTAGAATTGGCCTCTGGGGCTGAGAGGAAGTGAGGTTTCGCTCATGTCACCTTCTCCCCGCCCTGCAGCGATTCCGGCGAGGACTCCAAAAAAGGACCGAAGACCAAAACAAGCAGCGTATCCTCGCAGTCCCCGGCCGAGAGTTCGTCCAGCTCGGGGTCCAGCACCGAATCTGATGCGGACTCTGGGTCTGACTCAGGCACCGAGCAGGATAAACAGCAGAAGTCCAAGCCCAAGGTGAGAACTGTTGGTTTTTACTGTGTAAGTGGGGAATGTCTAGATTTTATTCAGTATATACCAGCTATATATGCTTTAGCTGTGTCTAATAATAGCTTCATATTGGGCTGTATTTGGCAGTGGTATAATTCTGGCGAGCACTTCTTCAATACAGATATGAAGAACTTTTGATATTTCTGTTTTATGGAAGTTTTTGTTTATTTTATTTCAATGTGTCTGGTACCTGCAGGTGTGTGATGACATGATACCATGATATTGGGTTTGTACTGATAGTCAGTACTGGCTTGAAGAAAACAAGAGAAATTACATAGTTGATGGGCCTCTGATCCTGTGATTAAATTCTCTGTTCCTGCTCTAAAGGTGGACTTATCCCCATCTGAAACCCATTGATTTGTGATACATTTTTATGTTATAAATTTTGCTGTTGAATCTCAGAGGTAGGTGAGTGTGCGCTGACACTGTGAAGGAAACAAATTAAATTGCAAATAATTGCCCATGTGGTTGTAGAAAATTGCTTGCATATATGCAAAAATGTAAAACAGGGACTTCTTGACCAAAATTTGTGATTAAGTATTACTGTCGTGATATTGATCCAAAAATATCTGTATTGTTAATCCTTACTGTGTGGTTCAATGCGTCTTTTAATACCCCTCCAAAATTAAAAATGAAGTTCTGTAGTAGGCTTTCCATGTAGGTGATTTAAAATTACAGCTATGAAGTACCCTCTTTTTTGACTTGGGTATCATTCCTTTTCCATCCCTGAATTGACAGTATAACATTTGCCAGCGAACTTCATGCTATTTCAGAATGTGTTTCTCCCTACCCAACTGTCTGTTATGTTAGCATTTCTCCTCAGTTAAGACATGGCCACACAGCTGCGAACACAAGCGCTCCTCTTGGTACAGTTAGTACTGATTTCACATGTGAAGCTTGTTACAAAATTTACATACCAATGACAAATACCAAGTTGTCTGGTAGTTAAAGAACTTCTTTTATTCCGAGATAAAAATGGTCCAACAGCATCCATCACATGCTCAATTTCAAAAGAAAGTGTTCAGCGTCATTTTCTTTATTTGTTATCAGAGTATAAAATGGTTAATTCTAATTACGCTGAGTCTTTGATTTCAATTAAATTAATGTGATGGCCCAACAGGGTGCCAGCTGTTGATTGTTAACACCAATAACATTGGTTTACTACGGCTTTTGAGGAGGTAGAACTTGTGGTTTTGGTGAGCAAGACCGGTACATACCAGGTTTTCAAAAATTTTCTGTCATACTTATTTTTTTGAAAACTGATACTTTTAAGTAATGACATTAGCACAATGCATCATCCTGAAACACTGTTTAAAGAGTTAGCTTTCCTGATAAATTGAGCTGCCATAAATAACTGCCAGTAGCTGGTGAATGACTGACCTTGTGTGACATTGAGGCTGGTTTGGGGTTAAGGGAAGACACAGAGGAACACCAGAGCTGTCTGCTGTTAGATCTGTGCGGTAAATGAGAAACCTCGCGATTATTCATTCGCAAGCTCTGATGCTCACTGACAGGGAATACTTGAGTGGCTCGGCTTCAATTAATCTGCCTTTTATTGCTCTGGTACCATATTTAAAAATGTGTGACAGATACCCTTTCGATGGAGTGTGGTAATTCCTGCAGTTCTGTCACACTTCTGTTAATAATCATTAGGAGGAAGACAAAAGCCTTTTTTTCTGAGCAAGCAGCCATGTTTGAAACAGCCGTTTATAGGCGCTGGAGATTTTAAGATGTGGTTATATTCATGATATTTGGTTGTTCTTTCCCCTCCACTGTACAGGCTGCTTAATTTACTTTAGAAGAACCCATTTCTTCCTCGCTTATCATCCGGTCAGTGCTTTTATAAGCCTGTCTGGAAAAACTTTTATTTCATTATCTCATGTGAAAATGTGAAGTCGCAGCAGTGCAGTCTTAAAACACAATGAGCTGCCTCCCATGGACACAGCATTACTTGAAATCAACGCACTCCTCTCTTATTAGGAGCTGTTTAGAAAGCATGAAAGAAATCCCCTCTGCGTAATATAATTTGCGCTCCGCTCAATGTACTCATTACAATGTACTCTCAAATTCTCCACACTACTATTAGTTGTGCCCATATTAAAAAGGTGTGCTTTGGCACATAGTGTTTCTTTACCATTCCACTCTGTATGAAGAAGTGTGTAAGTGTATGTGTGCGTGTGCAGATATAGCCATGTATGTGTGTACGATTGTGTGTTTATCCAGAGAGGTAGTGGTTTTATGCTTGTGTTATTAACCCCTTTGTGCAGAATTGAAATAATGCCAATTTTTCCTGTTTTGCATGAGCCTATTTCAGCTTCGTAACTCAGTATTTGTGTCACAGAGACTCTGGAAAATTATTCCAGTGAAGCAAGACATTTGGAAATTCAATGACATAATTATTTATGAATTAAATTTCAGACTTTACGGACGCCGGCGTCTATATCTTCGCAAAGGGGTTAATAAATTCCTGTGGAAAGCATATTTAGGTACCACAGTTTGCATAGAATATCCTGCTTGTGTTTCTCATTTGTCTCTTAACGGTACAAAACAATCCAGCATCCTGGCTTCCCTCAAGTCAGAACATGTGGCGGCAGTGGGAGATCAGTCAGGCGGTTGTGTTTGTCAGTGAAGCCGGTGTGTAAATGCGGGGAGGCTGAGAAATAAAATTTGCACAGTGAAATGCGATTTAGCCTCGACTCCTCTGCCTGCCTTCATTGCTCCTGGCGCGCTGTGAAATTCTCATTTTACACACTTTGCTGGTCGGAGCCATGAATTATGCATTGTGCCAGAGAAATCCTCAATCTCACGCTTCAGCCCCTGTGTGCATTACCCTGGTTCCATCTCTATTACCAAGATGAATAGTCGATTGGGGAATATTTGATAGGATATGGTTTTAACTTCATTGTTTGTTTTCGGTATTAAGCCCTTTCTTTCGCAGCGCTTTCTCTGCTCTGTAGCAACAGAGTGGAATTTTATGGTTCTTGTGGAGAAGAGGGAACGGCTATGAGAGCGTGGTATTTGCGATAAAAGCATTCATAAGTAAAAAATGCTTTTTATACCGCGGCGGAGGCGGCGAGGAGAGCAAGTGCCGAGGCGAGCAGTGGCGAATGACGGGAGGTGTTGTAATTCCCCTGGTGCGAGGTAGTCCTGCTTGGAAGGTGGCTGATTCTTAGCATCGCTAGTGAAATGTGAGCAGAACAATTGTTTCGTAAAAATTAAGAGGGTGCGAACTGAAGCCACCAAATCATGTCGGATTTCACGTGATTCACAAGCCCTCGCCCTGTCATTGGGTAGGCTACAACACTGTCTGTTTCACTCATTTATTTCATCATTGCTGCAACATTTATTTATTATTTATTTGCATTTTTGGCCCGGCGAAGAGGAGAGGCAAGCATGAGGAGTAAGGCAAGGGAAACAATGGAAGCGCATTTCTAATGCGCACAAATTTACTGGACATTACATTATGAGAGTATTTCTGCTCATATGGGGCTCACTGCTTGTAAAAATCACTTGTGAAAGACAAAACTTCATCATTTTCTGCAGCTGACTCAGTATTTCTTCATATTTTCTACCTGGTAAATCACAGGCTGAATAGACTTTACTAAGATGCAGTTCTTCGGTGCGTATTTAAACCAATAATATATTCTTTATTTTTACAAGTTTGTGTTAGGCTTTGTCTCGGCATCTTTGATTAAATTCGTCAAACCCGCTTAGAGTGGACTTGTTGGAGTTGGTCTTTGTTAGGACACTTGTTCCCTCTTTTTTTTTTTTTTTTTTTTTGGTCCTGATTCAGAACAGAATTCCTTGATTAGTGCTGCCAGTTGCTTGGTCTCATTTCATGTATTTGTAAATGAGCCTCCGCTAATGACTCAGTACTTGCCCTCTGCTCAAAACTGCATTTTGGAATTTCATTGGCTGGTGTGTGGTGGTCACACAATCCTTTCCTCTCTCTCTCTCTCTCTCTCTCTCTCTCTCTCTCTCTCCATCTCTTTCTTTCTCTCTCCCTCCCTCCTGCACTTGCTCCACCCTCCCCCACCACCCTTCTTCTTGGTAATTAAGCGGTTAATACTGATGAGGCATCCTTATTGTTGACTTAACCTGTTTTTTTTTTTTTTTTTTTTTTTAGCTCACATTTATTTTTATGTTTAGAAACATGCAATGCTGTGCTGAGAATGAGAAGGTCTCTGGGCTTTCTGTGTAACCATAAAATAGACAATATTTTGTCTTACAAATAAAACTGGCTGTTTCCCATCATTTGCGCTCTGCATTTCTGCTCAGTTGTGTCATGGGGAGGTATGAGCATTGCAAAACATCAGACAATCATCTCACTGGGACTCATTTCTGTTTTGTACTGTCTGCAGTTTTCTGTTTCTTAATCAGAATTGTCACTTTCCACAGGTGGAAGAGAAGCCAAAGAAGGAAGTTTCTTTGCTGGATCTTGATGACTGTAAGTGTGTCGTATTTATGTTCTTACTCGGATACTGTAGCTATCCATAGGTCAGCAAGGCTGTTACCAGGCACTGACTTATTTAAAGCAGTAGGCTTGTTAGGCCTGGTTTAAGCGTCTTTTATAAAGAATTCATGTCTTCACATGTTTTGACACACTGCTTTTTTCGGAGGTTTGATGCACTGCACATCGAACTGTATACCCCGGACAAACATGGTGAAAAGCACAGAGTGATGTACTGTGGATCGGGGGCTGTTACACCGCTGTGGAGATATCCATGAAATTACACTGGAGCCAACTGTCGTTATCCTAACAATTTCAAATTTGGTTCATGCCTTGCTGATGATGAGGGTACAGAAAGTAGCGATTTTGGTAGAAATTTCCTCTGTTTTAGCTCACTTGGTCCAACGGACCAAAGGGAGTTCAGGGGTTCACGCGGCGGCGTCGGTGTCTGTGTTAACTTTGATCATCTTCTGCCAAACCACTGGAGGGATCACTGTGAAATATGGATGTACGGATTAAAATTTGTTCGAGGCGTCAAAACTTGACATGGAACATGGCTGCCAGCTGGCTATATTTAGAACTGCACTATGTCATGCTGGGGAGTGTTTGAAAGTAGCTAGAATGCTGAAACTTCGTACATATATACTTTTGAGGACATAAAAATAAAAAGCTTAGCACTTAATTTGCTACAATTCTACTCCCTTGAGCATCATACTTAAGCCCAATAGCCAACTGGTTAACTCTTCGGTAAATAATGCTGGGTACAATGATCTGGTGTCTGGGGCTTGATATTTCTATCGAGCTGCACTATGGAAAGAGTGCTGAGCTGCAAAAAAAAAAAAAAAAAAAAAAAAAAAGACACGATGAAACATGATGCTGCATTTTGCTTGAAATTTTTGTTTTTTTTCCGACACAAATGAAGGTGTCTTCATTTTCCTAATGTGGGACCCAAGCATAAAAAATACTACCACTTGTGAGCTTACATAACACTAAAGCCTGAAATAAACCAAGTGAGCTACAGTGCCCATGGCACCATTTTTAACAATGTTAACACTTTATTATTATTAATGGATAAGGCCCCACTCTAATAATCTTGGATCACAAATGTTGAGTAATTTTTTTTCAAACTTGGCATGAACATTGTCTCTCTAGAGAAGATCAGACCCAGCCATTTTCATGGCAGTTGCACATACTGTTTAAGTTATGCACATTAGGTAAATGTATTAAATATGCTTAGTAAATTAGTTACAGTGCAAAACCTGTATTATTGAGGTCAGTAGGGCCTATTTATGTCAGCCTGAGCTTTACACAGTGAGTCATTATTAAGAATTCAATTAGCTTTTTATTTTTCTCTCCAGAGTAAGGCTTCTTGGCCAAGGAAGTTCTGGGCTTTAGCCTACAAGGCTATAGCGTCGTGCTGCCACTGTATGTGGGAGCAACATTAGGTTGCTACTAAAAATGGAAAGATCTCATATTGATCAGTTAATGTCCAAGAACCTCATGGTTTAGTCACTTCCATGATGATGATTGTTTTCTGAAATACTGTAAGTACCATGAAATAAAGTTCCGGATGTACAGGGGATACACTTGTGTTCTCAGCGACCAACTTTTTTGTTTGGTGTTTAATTTGGGGAAAAAAAGAAAAAGAAAAAAAATATGTCTTCAGTGGTTTTCATTCAAATGGTTTCAGTGCATTTTTCATTCATTGGCTTTTCACCTTACGTTTTCAAGATCAAGATATTTATGCTTGGTCTAAAAATCTATTCTTTATTTCAAAAACTGTAAAATGGGAAAAAAACCTTCTGCTCAGTTACGCAAGAATAAACTGCAGTGTTAATGTCTGATGATGTTAGCTGGATCGTACTTTCAATTTTTCATAACTCCTATGCATGTGTAGATGCTTGCTTGTGTGCTAAGTACACTTGAAATATATTTTAGCATTCTGAATTTTCTATTTTTGTTCTTTTCTAGTTACTTCAGAGACCCCTGCAATTCCCAAGTCGTCGGTCCTCTCTCTGAGCCTACTCGGTGACCTGGAGGGCTTGTCTCTGTCGAGTGTCTCTCCCACCATAGAGGTGAATGTTTTTTCATCCTATTAATCTTTCGAGAGTGAAAGAGTGAAATTATTAATACCATACTTAATGCTGATCGCTGCCAAAACACCCTGGTTCAAGATTGTGAGATCCAGCGGACCTTAAACCAACCTCTGATATCAGTCCCTCCACAACGCCAGTGGAAGTTGTCTTGAAATTTGCTGGCGTTACTCCTGACACAGTGATAAAATGAGTATTTTTCTCCTTTGGAGGTCTGTGTGAGGGATTTGGGCTCTGGGGGACTTGACCTTTCTCTCCTGGGCTGATTTTTCCCAGTTAGGACATCTGTTGTGGAGGCGTCTCTTCCTCTGGGTCCTTGCAAATCCCAATATCTGTCAGTGCTACACTGCTCCTCTCTCTTTCTCTCCTCCCTTTGTCTTTTCTCTCTCCCCGTCAGCCCGCGAGTGAGGGCGGACCTCGTTTCTGATCACTGACCTTTCTCCGTCTGACGACTCTTTCCCTCATGTGAAGGAATTCTCTGTCAGAGTAAACCAGAGAGAAATCTGGCGTGTGCAGTTCATTTTAATGCGGCTTTAATGCCATTTCCCTGGGAACTGCCTCCCTTCCCTCACGCGTTCTGAAGGTCTAACCTCATAGTCTGGGGATTTGAAGTTAGCTGATAAGCTTTGTAAAATGGCCCGTCGTGTTAAAGGTCTGCGTGGCGAATTTATAATATGTGGCCTGTTGACTTTTCGAGCATTCGCTCTTTATTAAATGTAATTTTAACACGGGGCGGAGGGTATTCGCCCCAATTGCGTGTATAAGCACTGCAAGACACTTAAATAAGGTTTGGATAAATTTGAATTAAAGGATGTATCGAGGGGAAAAGTAGTCTAAAGAGCCATGCATTTTGAAACCTGCATTTATTTATTGTTTCAATCCCGCTTCTCCCCTCCCGCTGCCTTCGTCTTTATGACGGTTAAGCAGAATATCTTTTCTCTAATATATAGGCCAATATCCGCCATTGTCTAAGGTTTTATTGAGTTAAATTTGATTCTCTTCAGCCCGCCTGAGCGAGAGATTCTTCACAAAGGGATAAAATGTCTCAATGCCAGGGAGAGACCTCTGGTTCAGCAGTACAGAAATATGCTTTAACCTTCCCTTGTGTAAAAGGCCAAATGAATCATATTAAAGAGCTGGGAGCAGCACGCTCAAACAGTGAGAAATTAATTAGTATCTGAGCAATGGAGATATAAGGCAAATAGATGAGAATGTGACCCTAATATTCCTTATACACGCTGCATTTTCTATTCTCGGTGTGGACAGGCTATTATAAAAAGCTTCTGGCTCTGTAATTGGATATTGCTTTTATTAGTGCGGGCCTGTCTAATGAACAGATAGCTATGGGTCTCATCATCATCTCACAGGGTCATAGCGCACGGTCCCCCCGCCATATCTTGATCTGTTTAGCACTAATACTTAGGAAAAGCAAATTTAATGTTTGTGATGGCATCCTCGAGTAGGCCTACAAGTATGTAGATTCTTGAACATAATTAGCCTATCAATACCATCCTGGTCATTTTCTCATGGAGTAGCTTGTTAAGAAGTGTAATCATCAATTTAAATGTGATTATTTAACCTTTTGGCAGCTTTCCAAGTTACGCCCTTGGTATAAAAGAGAATTTTAACACATATATTCTGATATGGAACTTGAAGAGTTTTTATTTTTATTTTTATCATTCATGCGCACATTATCACTTCAGTCTCCTTATGAGACTAATATGGCTGGGGCCTGGTGCATTAACATTTGTTGTTTTATGTGGGACCATTTGTCTGCTTTAATTCTTCAAATTTAATTTTGCATATGTGTATGAATGTAAAACTGCACTGACACACTGCAGTCTGCATTTGTCTATTATGTTATTTAGTTCTAGTTTTTTTTCTCACTCCTGAATGGGACATTTCTGCTGTTTGGAATGTGAGATGATGTCCTCCTGTCTTGTAATGGCGAGGGGGGGAGCATGTCATTTACCATTCTACATCTGATATCTGCATAACTGCCTATATCGTTTGTGTAGTTTTATTATGCCCTGTTACTGTGGCAACACAGCTCTAATGGATTCTTTTGCTTAATCACCACATTTATTCAATTACTGCTGTTGGAAATTTTTGAAAACAATTATAAATCAAGATGTGTGTGATGGGAAGGTATTTATTTCTTTATATTTGTCAGACCATCTCCTCATTCTACTCTATGGAATGAACCATATTGCAACAAATACCATCTTGGTGGAACATCTACCCCACATATTGACCAGCATTCTAAGCAATGACTTTCTTGACATTTTATTGGTGTTTGTATTCAAATATATGGATGCTGCATTTTTACCAACGCCTCTGAGTATCCTGGATGCATTATGATAATAACTCAGGCGTGTGGCAGACTCATTTGGGTCTGTAGCAGTTGGCTACTCTTATCCTGTAGTCACCAGTTGTGTGCCAAATGACTTGATTATTACCAAGATTGTATCTGTCGTGGTACATTGCTCATTCTAATAAGAAATGTGGTGATATGATACAGAATATTAAAGAAAATAGTGTTGGTGATCTTGTTATAGTAATAATAATAATAATAATAATATTGATGATGATGATAAATCTAACTCCAAAGAAGTTGGGAGTTTTAAATATATAATAGAAACACAGTGAATGATTTGCAAATCTTTTTTTTTCAGCTGAAAACAGTACTCAGAAGAAATAATTAATGTTTTAGCTAATCAACTTTAATATTTTTCTTTGTGAAGATACACTTCTTCTCCTGGAGATTTCAACACCTTTTAAAGAAGTTGGCACATGTTTTGCACTGTGTTACATCACTTTTCCTTTTAACAGCGCTCAGCAGCTATTTAGGAAATGAGGACAGGAAAAGTTGACGTTTTTATTAGTAGTAGTAGTAGTAGTAGTAGTAGTAGTAGTAGTAGTAGTAGTGGTGTTGTGGTGGAAGTGGTAATGTAGTCATTTTAATCGGAGTAGTACGGTAGTTGTTTAGTTGTTGCAGCAATATTTGCTTCCAGCACATGTGTTTTTATTCTGTCACTGAACAATGTTTCAAATGCTTTGCCTACGTCTCGGCATTTGCCTGCATGGACTTTTTTGTTCTTAATATTGACAGACAACAGCAGCTGGCTCCAAATTTGTTCTTCCTCTCCTAGAATCAACTCTTGACCTTTTGTTGTTTTCATCGTGTGTGACCTAACGAGGCAAAGACACACAGCTGCACAAGAAGCCACTGGTCATCCAGCTGTCCCATTACTTTTGCTCCCCAAACTGGGAGGATGGTGTGCACTCAGGGCTGTAATTAATACATACATCAACTGATATGAACGTAAATACCCTCAAATTATAGGTATTCTAGCTTCCCGTACATTGTTTATCTCAAATTCACTGCGCTGGATACATTGCGTATTTTATAGTGGCTAAATTTGGGTTAGTAATTTGCCTTCTCTTAGTGGCTGAGTACTTTGATCTGCCGCTTGTTCCTGACACTTCAAGTCGTTGATGGGGGAAGTGTGTCCCAGATCGAAGCCGTTCACACTATTTGTCTCTCATCAGTATCTATGTTTTTATTAGGAGGTTTATAGTAGAGGAGGTGAGAGCTCTCCTGCAGCAGTGAATCACTGCATTGACATCCAGGGAAAGTGTGAAAAATGCTGCTGAGCATTGCATCAGTCAGTAACAAAACTGCATATGTGCTGGAGCAGGAGCCTCAGGCCGCTTTCATCAAGTATCTCGCGGTCAAATCGTGGACGGAAGAGGAGTGGATCTGGAGTAGTTTGTACTTATCATCGCAATGGTATGGCTTTTAATGGGGTCTTCCGCGTCCCTGCCGTACGCTTCTTATATTGACTGCAGGGTGGCCTGTGAGCTGTGTCCCGAGTGTAAAATTAGTTTCTGCATATTTACAGGATAATTTAGGCCATTTTTGCTTCCGAAGTGGCTAAATTTGATGCGAAGTGGCTGAAAACCGTATAGAATTGCGGGAATATTGCATTTTGAAATTTGCGAAGAGGTGTGACAGTCATTGTGGGTAGATTGGAATGTTTCCTTTGCTCTCGTCACTTCCTGAGGTTGGTAATGGTGATTCTGGCCCTAATTGTGTTGTTCTAATCCTGTATTACAGAAGGCTGCTACTTGCCCGTCATGTGTTCTCTCCTTGTTAATCCGGAGTCAGTCAATTAACCTTCGATTACGGCCGTTAGAATGGAAATGAGGCTCGTGTCTGGCCCCCGGGCCGCGTCCCGTCTCCTCCAGGCTCTGATGGAAATTCTTAGGGTCACTGAATATGTCCTATGTCATGTCTGATAGCTCCTAAAAATTCAGAGCGGTTAAATCCACCAGAGAAGTATTTAGCACGACCTTCTGCCTGCCCGCGCGGCGAGATATAAAGGAATGGGCCGTCGCAATTAAGCAGCCTCACTTTCAATCAGGCATCTTCAGCGAGGGTGGGGGGGAGGGAGGGAGGGAGGGCGATGGAGGGAGTCTGGCTTTGTCTGCTGTTAGGCGCCGGGCCGGGGCTGTACAGATACTCTAAACCACCATCCCCCTGTCTTCTCCAAACCACCCCCCTGCTGCCAGTCTTTCAGGTGGGGTGCTCTCAACCTGGAAATATTTGGATGTACACAGGTTCTGGAGCGACGCGTCATCTGCCATAAGAGCAGGGGCCTTTTATGCAGCCAAGAGCGTCTCCCTCCACACCTCTCTCTTTCCTGGCTAGATAAAGAACTGAAGTACTTATTTCAAATTGGAAATAAAGCGGGTTTGTGGGTGGAAGTCCCTCGGAGGAATCTCCGCTGGGGGCTTGTGTCCAAACACAGACCCCCGGCTGGAGTGAAATGAATCAATAACAGAGCAGATTGGTGCGATGGCTTCGCACTGCCTTAAGTGCTTGGCTGTTATTTCTTTTGGTGAGTCCGGGATTCTTTCGTTTGTTTCTTTCTTTTTTTTCTTATTCCGTATCTATCATACAGTGCTTCTATTATCTCACTTGACTGAGAGAACCTTATTTGCCAGCCTGAATGTTTTGAATGACGGCTGGCTTGGCTTCGGTCCGTTGCGGCAATCAAAAAGGAGCGAGTCGATACTGAATCTGTGCGCACTGTTTTAATGGAAGCCTCCTGTCGGCCGTTTAGCTGGGGTTTAGCTCTGTCCCTGAGAGTTGAAGGCCTGTGTTCTGGTGATGCAAAAAAAAAAAAAACTATATAAATAAATATATGCTGAAGGAATCTTGACTGTCATTTCTGTGCATAAAGATGTCAGGGGTGCACTGTAATTTTTGTTTGTGGTAAACAGCCCCAATCTCATTTCTTCAGGTGCTATTTTCAGATTTTAAATCCACCCGCCAAGGAATGTGTCTCCGCTGAGCAGTTCAGCCTTTTAGAAAATTACTACATGGTTATCAGTAGCATTTAGATTAACCCGAGTTATTGTGTTTGAAACCCCCCTCCTGGCCAACATGCGCTCTCTAATAACATTTTGACATTAGGATCTCCACGAAATAGTATTTAAGCCCCCTTTCAGCGGGTGGGCAGTTGATAACTTTTCATTCATAATTAGCTCATCGCGAATCGGGAGACATTTCAGGGAAATTGAACTGTCAGTGGGTAGAAACAAGCGTTTGACCTCATCACATTGAGTGGGGCCCATCATAATTTGTTCATTTGGTGCCCATCAGCCCAGCCTCATCTCTCATTCGGCACCTCGCTGACCTTCCCTCTCCAATTCCACTCGGTTCAGCTTTAATTATGACTCAGCAGACCCAGAGAAATATTGCAGCCCGCTCTCAAAAACCCTGAACTGCCACTCAACAAAAGATTGGTTTTTAACAGGTAATAAATGCCCAAAGGAAATAGTGCACCCCTCGTCGGTTCAGTAAGGGGTGGGTGTGTGTGTGTGTGTGTGTATTTGTCTGCGCTCGTGTATGTTTGTGTGTGTGCATGTGTTTGTGTTCATATTTTTTTTTTGGTCACTGTCCCCATTTTTTCCGGCCTGAGTGGTTCTTTTATTGTCCTTTTTCTTTGTTTTTTTTTTTTTTCATCCTGTTTGTATTTCTGAATATTTCCATTCGCTAGATGTTAAGAGGCTGCAGAGGCTCCGAAAGTGCTGGATTTTTTCCAAGAAGGAATGCTGAGCACCTCTATTTTGTGATCAGCTTTCAGTCGTCTCATGAAATCTGCTTTGTTAGGGTTCAGCTACTGCTGTAAAGCTCTACTATCGTTGTGTTTTTTTTGCGTCCTCATTTTGCACAGGACAGAAACAATTGAGACGAATCTAATCCAGTTAAATCCAAAAAAGATTAGGAAAAAAAAAAAAAAAACTGAAGTCTGATTGATGCAAAAGAGCATGCCAGATGGGTGGTATATACCGTTTAGGACTTGGCACTTGCTCAACCCCAAATCAGAAAATGTTGGGATGACATGTTAAATTAAAAGTAGAGCTGAAAACAGTGATTTGTAAATTGTCATTGACTTGTATTACATTGGAAGCAATGCAATGGCACATTATTTGATGTTTCACCACATGAAGTTTTATTGATTTTTCAAAATAAGCTGTATGATTCACGCAGCATATTAATGTGGCCAACATTTCGGGTTTTTGTTGCATTTTTCGTCCAAAATGTGGTACTCATTTTCTGTTGGGGACAAGTCGGGACTGCAAGCAGACCAGTTCAGCACCTGTACCTTCTCCATATGCAGTCATGCCTTTGTAATGGTCATTTAGAAATATGCTGCTGTGTCCTTAGACTGCGTCCTCTTAAAGGCAGCGTATGTTGCTCTAAAATCTCAGGGTACTTTTTTTAAAGTAAAAGTTCACCCAAAATGGAAAAGTCTGCCATTATCTACTCACCTCCATGTTAGTTGAAACGTGGATGAAGTTTTTTTAAATCCGTAAAATGAACTGGGCATATGCCAGCAAGACTCCAAGCCAGCCCTCTCCAGAGCAACTGAAGTCTGTAGGGACTTGTTCATCAGCATTTTTTTAAGTCAGACAACAGCTGAAAACAGCCATACAACTACTCCATTCAGCTCCTGCAGCATAATCAAAGCTTCCTGAAACTAAATTATTTTTCTGTGAAAAAGTATTGTAACATTATTTAGTGCAAATCTTCACACCAGCCGTTGGACTCAAAAAGTTTAAGATGCTCATTAACGCTATGCTATGCTGTGCAAGAACTCGAGCACTTCTTTATTCATACAGCTACGCATAGACTTCAGTCACAGTAGCTATGTTTCCATGCTCACATTTTATTCATTCAGAATGAAATCAGTCCCATTGATGATTCAGAGCAAACGGTTTACATGAACACTACATAAAATGACATGATGGATGTGCGTGTTCACATGTCCTAACTGTACAATTGGAATAGATCCTCTGACGTGTGCATGATCGCGCATCCAACTTTCCACATAGCTAATTTAAGACGGACCGGCAGCGTATGATGACCAACCTTTTCCTGTGACCTTTTTGTTAGATTTTATTTCAAATGTGCAGTCTTTTCTTAAAACACAATGCAGCCGTGGTTTTATTGCCAAGCAAACTGATAAATGAATGGAATAAACATTACTTTATTGGCATGTGATTTTAAAAAAAGCAACGAGGATGCATGATCAGTGAGAGATCTTTTGCTAGGCAAACCGGCATGAGAATGAGTGGTCATGTGACCACCTTCGAGTGCTGCGTTCAGTTCAACAAAATTTATGAATTTCAATAGAAATTGTGAAGCCTTGTTCTAAACATGATTTCAAACAAAAAAAAAAATATTCAGTAGAAATTTACTCGGACATGTTGCAGTTAATTTGTTGAAAGGTTTGATTATTTTATACAGGTAATGACACAAATAATGATTGAACTGAACTGTGTTCCTCATGGTCATGTTTATGAGAATTTTATGGTTGTTTTCGGATGTTTTCTGGACTCAAATGCGAAGTCAAATAAACACGTCCCCGTAGACCAGGTCTGCCCAACCCTGTTCCTGGAGAGCTACCATCCTGTAGGTTTCTGCTCCAACCCTAATTCAACACACCTGATTCAGCTCATTAGCAGCTCATCAAGATCTGTAACTGGGAAAGCAGGTGTGGTTTGCTTTGGTTGGAGTGATAACCTTCAGGATGGTGGCTCTCCAGGAACAGGGTTGGGCAGCCCTGCTGTAGACGTCAGTTGTTTTGGAGAAGGCTGTCACGAAGTTTTGCTGGAATACTCCCTGTTTGTTGTACAGCTTAAGAAATTTCACCCATGTTTTATTTCAAGTATATTGGTTGCATGGAGACTGTGCTAACTAAGAAATGTTGCATTTATTCATACTCAACAGGCAATGGCAGATGGCTAATATTAACGGCTCCTCTGTCTGACGTAGCAGTTTATAATGTTGTGACCTGAACTGTGGATAGCGCATGAGTATAAGCCTTGGTGAGAGAAAAAGTGTTGTTTTTCTCTGGCAATTCTTTCTTTTATAACAACTTTTGTGACTCGATATTGTTAACAGTTAGACAGCGTCTACAAATACGGAAATGAAATGTCAATGCATACAGCAGAACACAAGATCTAGGCATTGCCTCATTGAAAAAGAGGGTTCTGGTCTTGTTGGTCACTATCCTGCTGCCAAAGAGCATTTCAAAGATGGCGTCGGAGTGCGTCGTCTCCTTATATTTAGAATATCTCTACTCCACCTATGTTTGTGCCAGAACTACTAGACCTTTCTTGGATGCTGCTTATGTTCCAAATCATGATTACAGTCACCTGCTGACATCAGCTGTTTCAATGTCAGTGTTAACATTATGCTTATGTCACATTGCCAGTTGTTCTATTTAAGATAGTGGTTCTATGAGACTGGCAGTAATCATGCTTGGGTGTGTCTAGTGAAATTGAACCCAATTATGAATGAACTTTGTTAAATGGGTTGATTTACTAACTAAGTGGGCAATCACTTTTCCACATAAGGCCAGGTAGGGTTGTTTTGCTGCTTTTCTTTAAATAAATGAAGTCATCATTTAAAAATGACATGTTGTGTTTACTCTGGTTTTCTTTGTCGTATATTAAAATTAGTTTGATCTGCTTCATTTAAATTTGACAAATACACAAAAATAGCAGAAATGGGGAAGGCGCTAATACTTTCTCACAGCTCTGTCTTCTTCTCGTTGGCTTGACTGGTATCTCGATACTGAGGAAGTTATGTTTGAAACCTGTTGATTAATCTGGCATGGTGTGTGGTGCCGTATTTTTACTACAAAATTTAAGTGATATTCTAAACACTTTAAAATAACCATTCACTCTAGTGACTAATTTTTTCTTGCTTGTTTGTTATTAGGGCTTATGTGGGATCTTGGGTTGTTCATGAAAGAGCACAGAATTGATGTACTAGATTTAAAACTCAAAAAAAAAAAAAAAAAAAGCAAAACCTTTCTCCTAATTGCCTGCCCTTGAGGGTTCAAGGTTTCCCTCCAGTTTCTCCAAATTATTTAAAAATCAGGTTAATAGCTACAGTAATATGTCTAAGCACATTTATTTGTGCATGTAGCTATTTTTTTTCCCAAGTATGTGGTAGTAGCTAGTTAGTCACTCAACATTAATGTCGAACACCTTTCTTCCTCTTAACAGCTAGATTTTTTTTGGGCTTCGATAATTTGCTCATAAAAGGAATTAGAACTCTCACAGCAGTGCTATTTGGAATCATGTCAAAAATTTGAAGAGGCAAGTTAACTTTAACCTCTTTGACTGGCTGTTTAACCAGCTGTCAGTTTGGGGGTGCCGAGCTCTACGGAGTAAAGAACAAGTCTTTTGTTACATATTAATTCTGTTACTAATGGTGAAAACTGCTGTGATTTACAAATTATGCTATAAATTATACAAAGTGCTCTACAAATTACATTGTAGAGACCCAAATCAAATGGAACATTATTAAAAACATTGGACATTCTGTAATTGCTTTACATTCGCGGATGTTCACGTTTGAGTTCAGTATTAAATCATTCTTCATTCAAACATCATTTCCTCTATGAATTGTTCAAAATTTTTCCTGCTAATTTGAGTGCATAATATTTCTATACTGGTACTTATATGGAGAAGCACTTGAGATTTTTTGAAGATGCATAAATTGTGATTCCTGAATGTTAATGGTGAAATAAAATTGCCTTCTTACCCCTACTTCATATGTTTGCTAAAATCACAAGGGGGACAAATGATGGCATATTGCCCTCTTTATAAGTTCAAGAGGCTTTCAGCCTATTTGTATTTATATGCCTTCCCACAATTGCATAAAATGAAGATAATTACTCCTCCTTTGCTTGGAAAGTAGTTCTTATGAATGTGAATGTGTTCGTTAAATAAATGTCAGGATGTGGGCCTGCTTTAAACGTGATACAGTTTCTGACAGTGAAATCCACCACAATGACCTGATTTGTTTGTTTTGTTGTGTGCACATAGTCCTGTTTCCCATCTGACCAAGCATTGTCATTTTCCTAACAATTGTTGAAACATGAAATTGTTGAAAACATTTAAATTGGAATGTTTCCTCTTATTTTTAGGAATCTGTAGTGATGGTTTGCTCCATTAATATGATGTTGTTTAGTTTAATTAACAATTTGTTCCAATAAAAATTAATGAAATGTTTTCAAAACATCACACTGGACAGATCCGTACTGAAACGTGTTCTAGAAATTTAATCAGCGTTTTACCTCTGCAAGTGACCTCTGCTGCAAGCAGGAAGCGGTCAGCAAAAGCCTGAATTCAGAACAACCTCACACACTAATAGGAGTATTTCATTATGAATACTCTTTCGTTTGCTTACTGTAAATGTGAGATTGAAATGGATTTTTAATGCTTCTCCCCACATATCAATCACTACATACATAGGCCTCCTTTGCAATAAAGAGTACAGTTACAGTGGTGACTTTGAATATGTCAGCAGGATTTTCAGGTCATTTGACAAAAAGGATACAAGTATTGTAGAGAGCACTGAAGGTGAATGCCGGTCTCATCAATCATGGTGGCTTTCTTTAAGTTGATACATAATAGACCCCCTCAATCAACTTCCTCCGCCATTGTCAACCGGTTGGGGAACAAAAAAAGGTGAAGTGGCTTGACTGGGAGTCAAGGTTAGCCGACTGCTAAGGTGTTATTTACACTTGGATGAGAGGATAAGTTAGCGTCAGAGGAGAGTCCTCATGGGATGTCCAGTTTGTCAATTGGTGATGATAAGCAGTTTGAGGCTGCAAGCAGACCTTGAGCGGTGACAGGACCCTGTCAGCGCAGTAAATCTCGGCGAGGGGTATCAGAGATTACGGCCGGCTTTATTGACACGGACTGCTCTAACACATCCAAAACTGCTCAAATAAATTTCGTTTTGTTGCCAGAGCAGCTCCGCAGTGTGACAGCTTGGTGGCAATATTTGCTTGACCTACAGCATATTAAAGTGTTGAAGGACCTGGCGTGGCACTTTGCAATTGACAGTGTTGTCATGTGTCCATTCAGCGTGTGTCAGCTGTTTTTTTTTTTTTGTCTGTATCTCTCAGTGTCCTCATATGGACAGGGGTTGTGCCATTTATGCACTTCGAATATCCACAGTTCTAGAGATTTGAAATACTATTTTGGATGACTGCTCTCTGCCCATATGCGTTTTAAGTGACCTACTGTTGGAACGTGCTGTCCGTTTGTGTATCACATGAAGTGCAGCTTCGGGCAAGCATTGCATTCAGGACTCTTATTCTAAATGTAGTGTTCATGTTAGGATTAGGGATGGTTTTAACCCCATTAAACCTACGGATCCATATGTGGGTCCATCGAATGCACCAGCTGTATTCAGACCTATGGAACTTCCAGCCTTTAAAATTCTTGTGGGGATCCAAAGCTACATAAAGATTCCAAATATTCTCTGCTGCATTACTTGAACATGTGTATAATATGATGGACAAAGTATAGATTTTTTTAAAAAACATGATGTTCTGATTTTTGTAGCTTCAGTGAACCAACAGATACAAAGTATGTTTGAGGCACTGTTCTACAATATAAAGAAAAGCTTTTTTTGACTTTCAACTTACATAAGGGAAAATTTTGGTGAAAATTTAGAGTTTAAGGGGTTCATAACCCGCTGTCTATGAAATGTTGAACGCTGAGTATGGAGGTGTTTTGTGTTTTGATGTGCAAATTCATTGGACATCATGCCTTGACATCTTCGTTGGATTCAGGCCTGTGAATAGTGATGGCTAATCTAGAGCTATGCGTAATCTCACTCAACTTCCGTGCTGTTATAATCACCAAGCACCCTTATCGTGCCTTTAAGCCAATTGCTACTGAGCAAACTGATGAGCAGTAATGTCCTAGTCATGTAAGAAATGGTTTTTACAAAATATAAAAATCATTAAATCTTTTTATAGCTGTGTGTCACAGATGGTGAGAAAAACTTAATATGTGATTAGAGATGAAATGCATCTACAGTCAGACTTTTGATGTGTCACCAGAAGGTGAGATGAGCGAAGAATGGTGGGAGGTCATGACCAGAGTGATCCCTGGGAAATCCTGTGGTAATTACATAATGTTAAAACTGCACAGTTCATTATTTAGAGTTGACGGTGGGATCATGACGGCTGGGGTTCACCTGTATCTAAGCCCCCTCTGTGGGACAGTGGGAATTCCTGCTTTTCAAACCCCCCAGTCCAATAGAGTTGTATGTGGAAGTATCGACAGATCGTCGAGAGGAAAACAATGGATTTAATGAAGAGCAGTCTTCCCTCTGTTTCCAAGAGCTGGAGGGGGGGATCTCCCGTGATCTAGCGCTCTCCTCTGGCCAAAGCCAGAGGCCCACTCTGTGCAGAGCGTGGCAAAGCAATCTAGCGCATTCATTTATTTTGTACTTTAACAATATTCTGTCCATTTCGTTCCACGAGCCTCCGCTCCCATTTAATGGAATAAGGCACGCTGCAGTCTGCGAGGGGGCTGAATCCGAATGATTATCTGTCGCTTGCTTTTAGGTCATGGGGGAGGCATGCAGGTGTGTGGATGAAAGGGGTGTGGGGTTCCTTCAATTTGAAGACCCCCCTCAGATGAGTGGGACCATTTTATTAACCCCTTCAGCACAGTATTTTTGTGTTACCAGGACAGTTCAGGGGTTAAAGCGCAGCATTGGCTAGACAGGTATGCTTGGCTGCTTCTTTGAAATGTGACTTTTATGGGCCTTTTCTGTGCTGTGGTAAAGCTGGAGAAAAGGAGCTTCAGGGAGATCTCGCACGCGAAGGGTTAAAAGGGCAGAATTATCATCTGTACAGGTAATACAAAGGAGAGGGAGACTTTCATTTTTTTTCCCCAGAATGCCCTGTTTGCTCACCATATCCTCAAAAACTTAGAGTATCATTTAATTGATAAATCCAATATGGAGAATTTAACACACAGGCTCAAGTGTGCTTTTTCCTTGCGAGTAATTGCATGTATCATGCAATACAGATACCAGTTATGATCAAGAATAGAAAGAATTCACGGCTCTTTATGATCGGAGTGGTGCAACGCCATAATTATTTATATCCATGTTTTTGTGAGGATTTATTTCACTTATTTGGATTTATTTTCACCACATTAAACCACTTTATTTTGTAGGTATTGGCATCACTTTATGGCTCGACATAGAGTACATGAAGTGATATTAGGATCATACTGAATGGGATGTTGGCTTTGCCTGCCTTTATTTGCATACCGTGATGTGTCTGGGAAATATTGTTGTGACGGAATAACACCCACGACTGGCCAACGTTACAGCCATCAGCTGCTGCATTGCCTCTCAAATCCACCCGCAATCGATAATATGCTCAATTACCCACCAACTCTTGAGTGTTTGTCATTTTTTACTTTTCGTTTGTTTTTCTTTAAAGAGTGGTGAAAGCTTGACACCTCTCTCCCTCTTTTTTTTTCCGACTGCGTGCGTTCCGTCTCCGCCGAGCACGGTAACGGCCCTTATAAATGTTCCAGTAAGCGTTATGTAGACAGTTATGTGCTCTCTCATCCCACGCTTATTTGCGTACCGTAATAAACTGTGATAAAATGCGTGTCTTTGGAGCGATGGGCCGAGAGTCGCACGCGTTTCCTCTGGAAATTAGGCAGCATCTTTTGTAATTGTCCGACTATTTATACAGACCTGTCACAACATGTCAGCTCGCTGTGTTTTATTTATTTTCAGAATCCGGGAGAATCAAATAAATGATGCATTGAATTGCTGGTGTTTTATAGACTCTTCTTTTCCATCACTCATTGGTATTATCCCGACGTAAAATGCACTCAGATGAAAAATCCGGGACCTGTTATGCATGCGCGTGTTTTGTACGTGGATGGAATAGGTGTGCGCATTCAAATGCGTGTCGGTGCATGAGCTCCCCGAATAAATTCAAAAAGCATTGCTTTTCAAAATGCATTTAGCACAATTTGTGCACTCCCTATTTGTGTCATTATTCTACCTTTAATTCAGCACTTATGTTTCAGGTGATTTCTTTTACTCTTTTGTTTGCTTATTTTGGAACGGAAACTCAATCGTGCGCGTTAGTTGAAACCGTACAGCCGTACAAAGTGAGTGCTTGCTGGTCTTCTGTTCAAAGATTATAGTGGAGCATCAAGGCACTGAATTGGGATGGTCTTGTGAAATGTATTTATTTTTTTAGACAAAGACAGAGTCAATGGAAAGGCTAATGCGACATGCATTTTTACACAATAACTGTTTTCCTCTCCCTCTCCGGCTTTGCTTCTTCCCGTCCCCTCTTTGATAATTAATGTAGTGCCCCTAAACCCTAAAAGCCCTTTCTAACTGCTGAAGAGCAGGCTTTGAAGAGTCTCGTGTTTTGAGCGATGGCCATTGTTGCTGGTTATTTTCTTTGCTTTGCCTTGACTGCTCTCTAGCTAACCTCTTTGTCCTTTTTAAAAGCCTGCGTGTGAAATGGTCCCAGTGCCAGGGAATGAATTTACAGTGCGAGTTGATGTTAATTGGGCCAGCTGAACTGAGGGCATCCGTCATCCATAATGGGGGGTGTCAGTTCATCTTACTGTAGGGGTGTAAAATTCCCCCTTTATGGCTGAGTACGGGACATACGGAGAGGCTTTCAGCTTAAGCGGAAATGGAGCGCTCCGCTGTGTAAACAAAATGTTATTGTTGATAACCAGAGGTGAATTCAGTCGATTTCTCATCCCCTATGCAGTTAGGGAAAGCACTTAATAGATTCAGGGCGGGGGAATACGCTTTCTGATGGGTACGATGTGTTCTGTTCCAGGTTAGCACTCCAGTGTTTGTGCCAGCCAAGTCTCACGAGCTGCTCCATCGCATGAGTGGGAAGGGTCTGGCAGCGCAGTACCACTTCCCCCGACAGCCCTGCATCTACAGCCCCAGCATGGTGTCTGTGCAGATCACCCTCGCCAACAACAGCGACCAGCCGCTTCAGGACATCCACTTAGGGCACACCGGCCCCCCGGGGCCAAATATCCACGGCTTCAGCAATATTGGTGAGCGCTGCCGAGAGGTGCTAATCTTTACTGTTTGTAGCATTTCTGCTAAGAGCCTAACCATCACTGCTTTAGCAGCGTTACTGCTGAGGAGAGCCTGACCATCACTGCTTTAGCAGCATTACTGCGGATAAGGGCCTAACCATCACTGCTTTAGCAGCGTTACTGCTGAGGAGAGCCTGACCATCACTGCTTTAGCAGCATTACTGCGGATAAGGGCCTAACCATCACTGCTTTAGCAGCTTTACTGCTGAGGAGAGCCTGACCATCACTGCTTTAGCAGCATTGCTGCGGATAAGGGCCTAACCATCACTGCTTTAGCAGCGTTACTGCTGAGGAGAGCCTGACCATCACTGCTTTAGCAGCATTACTGCGGATAAGGGCCTAACCATCACTGCTTTAGCAGCATTACTGCGGATAAGGGCCTAACCATCACTGCTTTTGCTGTATTACTGAAGAGAATTGGCTAACCATCGCAGCTTTAGCAGCATTACTTCAGAGGAGAGCCTGACCATCACCGCTTTAGCAGATTACATTTTTCGTATCCCTTAGCTAAATCTTAAAATTGCGCTTTGAATCCTTGAATTTTCATAGAAGGCTCCTTAATATAAAAAGCATAATGCAGGAGTAATTAAAATATAGAAATACAATGCAAAACGAAGATGAATTGGCAAGGATGGAATCAGATTCTGACTTGCAGACAAGCAGATTCACTTTCTTAGGATGTAAGTTCTTAGTATGTGCAGTAATCGTGACACAGATCCTTTAAGCAGCATTAAGGCTGGGCGATATCTCGGTATTTTAATATATCGATTTATTTCTAAACGAGATATAACATGGGACAATATCGCTTGTATCGATATAGTTCATTTTGCGTTAAAATGACAATACATGGGCCGCAAGTTCGCACCTATTTCTCCTCTCCCTCTCCGTGTCCCCGTCTCACACACACAACCTTTCTGCTCCGCCTCCCTCCCTCTGTGACCACAAGCCCTCCCCCCTCTCCCTCCACTCTCACCTACACTCAGTGACAACATGGAGACGGAGTGCGCCGCGGAAGAGGGGTTGGTCAGTAAATATATATAGATAATTCATTTGTGAACGAGCTACCGTTAATTAAATACTCTGTTTTCTGTGGATTTTAAATCCGTAAATGTTCATTCAAGCGCGAATGAGAGACAGAGTCATGGAATTAGCGCAATGCTCAGATACGGCTCATTCCATACTAAACTGCACAAATGTGGTACAATGGTGATGAAAATTCAAATACACCTTTTCCAATTCTGCAACCACCGACGTCGCCATCTGCTGGCCATTAAATGGAATTAAATTTTCGCATTGGCCTTACTTTTCAGACCCGGGTGCTGCGTCCATCTTTTTATACAGTCTATGGTGATAGCGCACAGATTGTTTATGTTTTTATGGACTTAACACAATATTTGGACACGGTAAATTTTCATTATTTTTAAAGGCATGGTACATAATATTGTCTGACGCCTTGTGAAATTTTGATGCAGGAAGTGAGTGCCTTATTTTGCCAAGGTCATCTTTACGCCATTTGCATACATTATGCAAATTAACCCACAGGGATGGACGTAACACGTGAGAACCCGACTGGTTACGCCCACGACGGTCATTTCAAATAGCATTTCTGAATAGACGAGTCCCGACAATTTAGTGCAGACAAATGAAACCGTTATTATGGGTGTTTCTCTGCATTATTTCATTTCACTTTCTTTCGAAGTATCAACAGACATGTCATGAGCATTTCCTGAAGTTGGCTGCCAAATTTTGTAACAAAATATTTCCTTTATAATGCCTTGGCTGACATCAGGAAACCACTTTTTCTGCTGTGTTGTTGGACCTATGACTGATTTTTTCTTATGTATATCTTCAATCCGGGAGTGAATAAATATGAACAATGCAAATCATTCAATTCTCCTAGAAAAAATTTTATTGACCATTCTTATACAACACAGTGAATTGTACAGTTTAGTATGGAGTGACCCATATAGCAAATGAGAATCTGCAACCGCTAAGGTGCAAACGGAAATTAAATTTGTTTGGTTGTAAACAAAGCTGTTGAGAACCGCGCACCTCCCTCTAGCAAGTGTCTATTCTGCAACTGGCGTGCGCCCTAGCCTGAGCTTGAGAAGCATATGCTCAAGAGTTTATAGTTGATAAGCTCAAGCGCAAATATCCAGCGGTCTTATTGCTTAAAGCTTACGCAGTGACTTCGCCACTCATTCGCGTTTGAACGAACTTATGCGGATTTTAAATCCATGGAAAACCGAGTAGTTGACCACCGGTGGCTCGTTTGCAAACAAACTATATTCATAAATATTCATTCAGTACCTCTCCATAACCAAATGGAGCTAGTTAGCTAAATAACAACGTTCACCTAGAAATGAGAGTAACAAGCCTACCGATGTGTGTGCAGGACTAGGAAAAGGGGTCACTTGGGTCATTTTATGAAAATTTAGATTTTACAACAAAATCCAAGAGTTATCCAAGTTTTTCATTTTGAGAAAAAAAATTGGGTGAAATTGTGCACAGCAAAGTGTTGTAAATTGACAGTACAGTAGTGCTGGGATATCACTATCACTGGGATATCACTGAGATACCCCGTTAATCTCAGAATGGAAAAAAAATCCCACGTGACCCCATTTCCTAGTCCTGCGCACATATAACCAAGTCCGAAAATGATACAGCTGTGCATGCATACTGGAAGTCATGGTCAAATAGCCTTAGAACTGTAAACCCGGTTCACGGCCAAAAAAATATCGATATATATCGAGTATTGCCATTCAGCTAAAAAATATTGAGATATGACTTTTAGTCCATATCGCCCGGCCCTAAACAGCATTACTACCTACAATCCCAACTCCAAAAAAGTTGGGACACTGTTTAAAATGTAAATAAAGACAAAATGCAATGATTTGGAAAGCTCATAAACCCACATTTTATTCACCATAGAACATAGACAACATATCAGATGTTGAAAGTGAGACATTCTTTCCACACCCTATAAAGAGCAAGTATGACTGCACTAACACAGTAATATCTGAACTATGCCTTGTTTTTTACAAAATAGATACCCCAGTATCAGGAAAAAGCACCGAAGTCCACAAGCTGTTCACATTTTAAACAAGCGAAAACCTAGGCATTCTATTTCATTGAATGCAGTATTAATTGTAAAACAGATTGCCACATTTAGCAAAATGCCGCCATATACAGTATTATTCGCAAAGGCTAATGGTTACTCATATAACCAATGTGGCAAACTAGCTCTTTGATCATGATGGCTACGGTTGTAAATCAAAAATGAAAAATAACTAGCCAGTTATGAGTAATATATACTCCATACAACAATAGGTCTACTTACACATCACGAAGAAAGACTCTCTATCATTGACTTCCTCCTCCAGAAAATCAATGCTGTCAGGCCCAAGGAACCCTCCAGTCTGGTTCCATTTGGAAAGTCTTCCAGTGTTCACATCCATATCCCATTTCCATCTCGTAAATGTAACCTGAGCACTTCTAGGTTGATTTTGGCATCGTTTTTTTTCAATGCGTTGGCGTCATTCAGATGCGCAAAGTTTGGAGGACGCAACCTAACTCGCTGTTACACAAGGGTTTATGTACTTTTCTGGAGGTCTAATAAATGTCTTTCAGTTACCATAGGAAGTTTATGGAATTGGATTAAAAAAAAAAACTTGTCAATCAATAGACAATTACTGGGAAAGTTTTGTACGGGTAATCACTAAATTGACTGCATTTCAGTGAGAGATCGTTTGAGGCTTTAAATGACCACTGAATTCTACGAGGGACAAATCCACGTGTAAATCAGTGATTTTTATTATCTGATGACTTCAATTGACCGTATAATGACATGGTATCAATACCATGTTGAATTTTTGCTTCAGAAAGTTTTTTTTCACTACTTAATTGAGATTCCTTTGTTCTGTTATAGCTGAATTGGTTGCAGCAAAGGAAATTTTTTTTTTTTTTTTTTGTTGCAAGAGACCATTTTTTAGATTACCGCCCCTATGGGCTGATAAGCTATTGTGGTGGTGTGGCGTCCTTGGTCCGTCGTCTGTTGTCCGTCGTCCAGAACATTTTTTTATCTTTTTTTTTTTTTTTTTTGGCCTGATGAATTTTCCTGTAAATTTGCCATAACATACTACTAGACCATATCTCCAGATGTTTTTTTTTTTTTTTCGGATTTATGGGCCCTTGAAATTTTGGCCCCAATGTTAAAGATAGGACTGAGAAATTTTAAAAAATCATTTCTGAAAACTGTGTGATAAATTTTTTTCTAAATCAGGCAATCTACTTACCTTGGTACCGTCAATGTACAGTGCGAGCGCCATTTTGATTGAATCGATGGAAGTGGGTCAAGTGGGGGCGCTGTACTTTATGAATATGCAAGATGGCCTGTGGAGGCCAAATGGTTACAGATGGAGATTAAGTTTGTATTATCGACATATAGGAAGTCATATATGAGCTATATTTTGGCAATATTAAATTTGACCATAGATGACTTTTAAAGGTCAAACTCGAGGTCAGGGAAAATATTAACCATGTTAAAAGATAGGACTTGAAATTTCAAAAAATTATTTCTCAAACTGTCTGAAATTTTATTTCTAAATCTGGCAATCAACTCACCTTGATACACTTTATGTGCAGTGCAAGTGTCACTTTAATTGAGTCAACGTAGTGGGGGCGCTGTACTTTAACATTGGGTCTTATGGAGAATGGGCAAAATTGCCTGTGGAAGCTGAATGGTTGCAGATAGAGATTAAGTTTGTATTATCAACATATAGGAAGTCATATATGACCTATATTTTGGATGTGTTAAAGTTGACCTCAGATGACCTGGAAAGGTCAAACTTGTGGTCAAGCAAAATGTTACAATTTTCAAAGGCTTCTAGGCTTGAGAATATTGACGATTGGGAACATATGTGTGTTGAACACTTATAGGAAGTCATATATGCACTTTCATTTGGTGGCCTTGAACTTGACCTTCAGTGACCTTTGAAGGTCAAACTTCGCATAGTGAAATTTCAATGACCTCTATCACCAAAACTATTACAGATAGAGCGCAGGTTTGTGTTGTGGACATACAGGAAACCATTTATGAAGTTTTGTTTGGTGACATTGAACTTGACCTTCAGTGACCTTCAATTGCCAAACTTCTTAGTGAAATTTCGATGACCTATATCTGCAATATCGTTACAAATAATGTGTAGGTTTGTATTGGAGACATATAGGAAGTCATATATGAACTTTCATTTGGTGGCCTTGAACTTGACCCTAGGTGACCTTCGAAGGTGAAACTTCACATAGTAAAATTTCAATGACTTCTATCACCAAAACTATTACAGATAGAGGTTAGGTTTGTATTGTGGGTATATAGGAGGTCATGTATGACGTTCTATTGGATGACCTTGAACTTGACCTTCATTGACCTTCAACGACCAAACTATACAGTAAAATTTCAATGGCTTATATCAGCAAAATCATTACAGATACAGTGTAGGTTTGTATTGGACATGTATAGGAAGTCATATATGAACTTTCATTTGGTGACCTTCATATTGACCTTCGAAGGTCAAACTTGACCTAGTGAAAATTCAATGACTTCTGTCTTTAAAAAGGTCACAGGTGGAGCCTAGGTTTGTGTTACTGACGTCTAGGAAGTCACATATGAACTTTCATTTGGTGACATTCATCTTGACTGTTGGTGACCTTTTTAAGGTCAAACTTGACATAATACAATTACAATGACTTGTGTTGCCAAAACGGTCACAGATGGAGCTTAGGTTTGCATTAGAGACATTTAGGAAGTAATATATGAACTTTCATTTGGTGACCTTCATAATGACCTTCAAAGGTAAAATGTGACCTAGTGAAAATTCATTGACTTGTATCACTAAAATAGTCACAGATTGGACCCAAAGTTTGTGTTACTGACATCTAGGAAGTCAAATATGAACTTTCATTTGGTGACATTCAACTTGACTGTCAGTGACCAGAGGGCCAAACTCGACAGTGAAAGTACAATCACTTGTTTCACCAAAATGGTCACAGATTGAGCCAGGGTTTGTATAGAGACATTTAGAAAGTCATATATGAAGTCCATTTGCTAACCTCAACTTGACCTTGTGTGACCTTTAAAGTTCACAATTGACATATTGAATTTTCAATGACTTGTATCACCAAAACTGCTTCAGAGCTTAGGATTGTGTTTGTATTACAGGAGGTCTTATAAATGTATGTGAACTTTTATTTAGTGACCTTGACATTGATTTCCATTGATTCAAATGTCAAACTTCACATGAAATTTTCATAAGTTGTATCATCACTATAAGACTGCTTGCCGGTAAGCTACAGGACCCTTGGTCCTATTTTTATTAACTGCTGGATGGATACTGTAGGCAAGTATATTAGGCAGTTAGCACATCAGGCTTGGCTGTAGAGCTAAATTCATGCAATTCCTGGGAAACAGTGATGAGACTCAACTCATCCATATTCTTTTTTTTTATTATTTAAATTTTGAATTGAAACAGAGTCAGTACATGGTACACAATACAATCCATCCACATCACGATCCCATTCTTGATATCAGGAAAGATGAAAAATAAATAAATGAATAAAAATAAGGGGAGGAAAAGTGGGTACAATACATGCATATTGATAGATGTATATGCCAATTTAAGTTGTTGTTTAACTTGTCCATATTCTAAATCGTTTACTGGCACCGCTTTCTCGTGAATATTCAATAACCGTTTTGCTTGTGGAACCTATTGATAAGATAGTGTAACTGCATGCTTAAATAAAGCAAAATTTTGCCTGCTGACATTTACAATTTGAGGAGGGGGTTAAGCAGCATGACTACCAACAAGGGGCTCACCCCCACTGCAACAGTCAGGTTGCTTTAAACTGAGGACTAATCCCTTCTGGCAAAATGTCATTACTGCCTACAAGGGACAAATCCCCACTGTACCAGTTGGGTTGCTTTTAATTGAGGACTTTTCCCAACTACACAAGCACCATTACAACCTACAGGGGACTCATACCCAAGGCAACAGTTTGGTTGCTTTCAACCAAGGACTAATCCCCACGGCAGAAGCAGGGTTAATACCAACAGGGAACTCATGCCCGCTGCAACCATTGGGTTGCTTTAACACCAAGGATTAATCCCCACTGCCTGAACAGTATTACTGCCAACAGGGGACTAATCCCCATTGCACCAGTTGGGTTCCTTTGAACCAAGGAGTAATCCCAATTGCTTGCGGTAGCATTGCTATCAATAGGGTATTACTCCCGACTGCTTGGGTCAGCATGGGTGAGTGGTGCTGAGCAAGGACTAATCCCCAATGCTTCAGGACACAAATAGAATGCTGTTGGTGAGAATAAATAAAACTGAGTGATTCAGCAGAGTTTACAGAAGACTGCTGTTACAATAAATACAATAAAGATGAGCTCTTTTTAACAGTATTGAATAATAAAAATAAATTGTCTCACATGAGTGATGTTTACAATTAACCCCATAAAACCTACAGACCCATATGAGGGTCCATTAAATGCAGCTGTTGCATTAAAACCTGTGGAACACCAGTCCTATTTTATATTATAGTGGAGATACCAAGGTTTCCCATGATCCCAAATATGTCCAGATGAATTACAGGGGAATGTATCAAATAATGTAGAAGATTTAGATATTTTCCATTTGATGTAATGCTGTGGCCATAAAAACATGGTTTCCTGGGTTTGAATATTTCTCTCACCATAAGTGTCATGTACGTAGCTTGAGTGACGCACTACAACCAGTAGATAAAGAATATGTATGTGACATTGTCGTGCAATATGAATACATTTTTTTTCTTTTTTTTTTTTAACATTAAATCTACGTAAGGAAAATCTTAAGTGAAAAAGTCTGTGGGCTAAATGAAAAGCACTGTATTAACAATGTGCACCCATCCCAATATCCGTGTACCAAGCGTTGTTGAGCATGGTCATTAGAACCTTCTAGAAGTCCCTAAAATATAATTTGTTATCCGCAAGATCTGGCTCTTTGATGGAGGATTAAAGGCCTGAAAAGTAAACTTTCATTGGTATCAGATTTCACTGTGGTTATAAAAATGTTGACAATGGCTGTGTGTGTGATGTGTAAGCCACTGTACCATTTCTAATGGAAAGAAAACATTGTATTTTCACTAATATCAAGACATGAAACAAAATATTTGAAATAAATTACATCTGTCTATTCATTTGAAGAAACGGGAATGCCTGTATGTATGCAAACATGCGTATGAGTCAGACTGTTGTTAGTTGCTTCATCAAGACACAATCAAATGTTCCTGCTGGACGATGGACCACTGTGCAGTTGCCCATGTTCTGCTTCTCAGTTCATGTTGACCGATGATACAGAGCAGTGACAGTTAAGCCACACCACATATAACTAGTTATAGCTTGGTGAAACATGAGACAGCGATGTGCTCTGTAGCGTATACGGTAGAGACATCCTTTTATTTTTATTTCACTGATCAAATGCAGACTTCACCTCTGGACATTTATCCTCAGTTGTGGTGCGGTTTTGACAGCATGGACTCCCTACCTGGTCGTCATGAGATTTGATGGCTTTTTAACTCGTCAGACAAGCTTGCGCAAAGACGCATAGCGATACCAACTCCCCCAATTCATTTCAAGGCGCGTCTGTTCCAAACGGAACCATGCTGTTTCCATCAAAGGTCCTCTGCTCTGCTGCCTGATTTTATAATCTACGACACTCGTTTTCCAGCAGGGCTTTGGCGAGCCGCGTGTCAGACGTTTCTTTCTTCTTTTGGCTCTCATGGCGGAGCAGATTTGAGGAGTCGCTGACATTCCCCTCCCTTAAACCGGAACGTCTTATCAGCTCGGGGAAAAATGACTTTTTTTTTATGTCGAGGAATGAGATTGAAGATGGATTTCTCAGACGTGGTGTTGCTTTCTGAAGTAGAAAACAAAGTCTCACGCCGTGCCCGTTTATTTCCACGTCTGTTACACCACTCTGAGTCCGTCCTTTATCCTTTCAGATTGCCTGGAACCAGCTGCCTCCATCACCGTGTCCATGGGTATCGACTTCAGTGACTCCACTCAAGCAGCAAACTTTCAGCTGTGGTAAGAAGTCAATTTGCATGGGGCAGTGCATTCGCCCCATAGAACACAGTACCTGCTGAGTGTCAGTACATTATATACATTTTGTACACATACACAATAAATACACTACTCAGAAGTACTCTCAGATGAACCACAGAATTTGAGAGCGTGTCAGTTGAATATTCCTCACCTAAGTATTCCATCATTTCCAATGTGGGGACTAAGCGAGATTTCTTTGTTGATAAGTGTCAAAATGGAATTTTATAAACTCCGAGAGGTTTCTCATATCCACTCAAAGATGGAAGACATCAAAACATACGCCAGCTGCCTACAGTTTTTAAATAAAATGTAGCAGTCATCTGTCTTTCCTTATTTTAGAGTGTATAGATCCTTATGGCCTCTGGACACATTATTTATTCTTCCTTTACCAAAAACGAAAGTAATTTTGAGCGGTAATTGGTAGAGAGGCTGTGTGCTTGTGATTTTTTTTTTTTTCTGTTTTGCAAATTGTAACATATTGCATTGATTTTATGCAGATTACTGCATACACATATAACATAAATGTATTAAAGAAAAGCGATTACGAACCCCACATTGCCTAGTAATTGTTTATTATTTTCCTATTAGAAAAGCAGCTTTGATCAATAACATAGAATACCAGGCCATGAATACCATCACCATAAATAGATTTTGCCTGGACATTAAAGGCAGATTATTTTTAATGATTTGGACATCGCGAGTCCAATGGCATCGCTCGCCAAATTACAAACCGTCGGAATGAGCGCTGCTGATACATTAATATTATTTTATGTACGTGTGTGTTTACTTCTGCAAGAGGGGCTGTTTCTCCTGTGTTTAATACAATGAATTATAGGAGTCTCTTCCCATATGTGTTTGTTTTTTCCCCTCTGTCTAACCCTGGCAACCCTGATGAGATTCATTCGCCTCATGTTTCCAAATTCGAGGGAACTGTTGTGCTGCCTTGATATTCAGGAGTCATACATGCTGGCACTCTCTCTTCTTGTTTTATGACTTTATGAGAGGATGGTATTGTGCTTTTATGCTGATTTGTCTTTAATTAGAGCTTGATTAGAATTTAATTGCGGAAAATCCTAATTTTCTGTTTTTGTTTTTAATTTGCTCCATTGTATTTATTGATCATGTTTTTTTTCATATTTAAATTTTAATTCAAATCGCCTCCTCTTTAGAATCTGTTTACTCAGGGCATATGTTTAGGTCTCATGGTTTTACGGAATAGGATCATTAGAGATTTAGATTTCAATTGGTTCATTATGGATTTTCTATTCAAGGTCTATTATTAGAAACTAGTGCTGTGCCAATTCAAAATGTGCCTGTTCAGAACAGGCCGATCACTCGACCTCCTGTATGACTACTTGCAGGTTTTTTGGAAAACTGCTCAACCAAGCAACTTCACACTTGACACTGCAATTTCTTGTACCCTCAACATTACACCGGTCAAGTGTGA
Organism: Gymnothorax javanicus; assembly: GCA_029692085.1. Taxonomy (NCBI): domain Eukaryota; kingdom Metazoa; phylum Chordata; class Actinopteri; order Anguilliformes; family Muraenidae; genus Gymnothorax; species Gymnothorax javanicus. The sequence continues at coordinate 160,446,922 of CM056194.1, read as the reverse complement.
CGTTGATTGGCTGAACGATTGTCTAGAAAATCAAAGGATCTGCACGCTTGCATACATACATACCATATATACATAAATACATACATTCATACATACATATACACACATACTTGCATACATGCATTCATACATATCCATACATACATACTTACATGCATGCGGACATACAGACAGACCTGCTGAACTGCAGAAAGACCGAGACTCCTCTCATTTCAGTTAGATTAAATGGTCTGATTTGATAAATCACCATCCACCTGCACCAGTCTCCCCGTCATTTTACCATCCATTACCTACAATTACTCCCCTCCGAGAACTTCTGTATTCGACTGGCGAGACTTTCTATAAAACTGTTATTGAACTAGGCTTAATTGTAGTAGTTTTGGAAATGATGCTAAGTGGCAGTAATTTATCTGGGGAGTTCTTCCATGTCAGGTTCTATAAAGCCGTAAGGGGAAGTTTTCACCATTGCTCTGCCAGACACATCAGTAAAAGCACTAAGTATGATTATTATTAGAGTCTAAGTACATCTTGCCAGGATGAATTAGGACTGCTGCTACGACCTGGGGGAGCGTGGAAGTCGGAGATGTGCATGTGAAGTGTGGCTTCGTTTTGAACCTTAGGCAAGCCTGATGAGCTGAACCACTATAAGGCCTTAATATTCAGCAGAAGTGGTTCTCTCTCCTCCGCAGAAATGGAAGGTAAAATCGGTTCATCATTTCCCGTCTTGTTGCTCTTCCCCTAGACAAGCATCCCTTCGCATTGCATCAAATGTAATTGATCCTGTAGCGGTGTAATCACAATTACTCGCCTTCTTAATTGGCCTGCTCCAAATCAGAAAATGGAAACCGATCGGCAGCGCGGAGATCGATACTGTTATCAGAAAGCCGTTTGGGGCAGGGGAGATGGGAGTAATGGGGGATCAATGGGCCTCAAACGCCAATCATCTGCTGTGTTGTGCATAGCAATGGGAGCATTTCCGCAGCCTCTGCAGTCTGTCCACTGGCGTTGTGTAGCCTAAGGAGCATCACTCTCAGGCGGTTAAGATCTTGTCCAGTATGTTTTTGGTGCTATGCAATCGCATTTATGGTAAGACTGTTGGGGACTGCCTTATTCAGGAGAGACATCAGGTATCCACTGGGTTTGTTAAACAGGGGAAACTCCTTTTTGTCTGTAGTTGCTTTGGTGTTTGGGTAGTTTTATAGCATACTGTGGAACTTGTAATTTTTCATGAATGGTTAGTGCTGGTCGAGTGGGCTATGAAGGTAACCTTTTTGAGGTTTTCTTTAGAGGGATGTAAAATCATGTACATTTCTTATACACACGTGCATGTGCATACACATGCACGCGCACACACACATGTACGTACAGTATGCATAGGAAACCCTATAAGATCAATTCATAGCAAAGGGATGGAGCAATGGAGCAGGATTAGAGCATTGGAGTGTATGGGAGAACAGAAGGTAACCTGATGTCCTGTGCTTTCAAGAGGGCAGTGAGCATCATTTAAGGCTGGGGTTCATATTAGGCCGTATGAACACAAGATGCGACAAACTCTGTTCGTTACCTGACCCATATGGCGACTTGTATCGGACCCCTCGGAGGCCGGGCCTGCTTCCATTATTGCGGCACATTTCTTTCCATAAATCTGTCTTTTCTCATTTTTTTCTGCAAAAAAAGTACCCACGAATCTATTGAAGGCTGAGTGCAGGTTTACCTCAGTGTAAGCAGACACTTCTGGAAGGCTGTCCCCGCTCGATACAGAATGGCTAATGTGCCGAGTGGCAGTGATGGCGCCGGCCTCGGAGATGAGCGTGACCCATTATCATCGAGGCACGGGAAAATGGCAGCAGCCGCTAATCAAGGTCACGCCACAATCTGCCAGCTTAGCAGCTGGCTAATGGCCGGTCTTGGGGTGAACAGCTGCAGAACTAGCGGCGGCGAAGGTCCCCAGGCAGTGCGGACCTGCGGCTCCAGAGCAGCGGAGATGGAAAATCATTCATTTGTCTATCATTTAGAAACATGAAATGTTATTTTATTCCTTAATGTGTGGGAAATAATAGCATTACGGCGCAGAGTTAGCGTTTTGGATACACGGGGAAGAGTGATCTGTGGAAGCAGTGCTGGAGGAGTCCTACAGGTGTATTACTCTGCAGCACAGCGCACTGGGGACTGCACTTCTCGGCCTGGCTTCCCTCTGATTGCCCTCCGCTCAGCCGACTGCTTCCGCAGTACACCTGGCATACGAGACGGCGCGAGCGGATGCTGGCGCCATGAATTTGAGTACCATTTGTGCATCTAAATGAACCTGAGCTTAACATTGTGTCGAGCTTGTAGGTGAAAGCAAAGTGGGAAAACATGAAATCTTGCATCCAATTAACACCAAAGGACAAAGTTCTCGGAGTTTAGCCTATTGATGTGTCTGTCTAGGGATGGACTTGCCTATGGCCTGTATTTCTAGCCTGTGGTAGAGCTGAGCTGCCAACTTGTCCAGAAGACATCTCAACTTCCGACATTCCAATACTCGTGAATGTCTCCCAGATGAACATTTTCATAAAAATATTTTGTATTAAAACAGTAATTGATTTTGAAATAGTGCCGTGTCATGTAAAACCTGTCTGTTCAGAACAGGCCGATTGCTTGGCCTCCAGTATAGCTGCCTTCTGCTTTTTGGAGAACCACTCAGCAAAATGACTTCACGCTTGATGCTGTTCTTCCTCGAGTCGTCGGCAATGCACCAGCCCAGTTTGAAGTCAATCGGATAAATGGTTGTCATGTAGACAACAAGATAGAGACATTGCCGTTTGTTGTGAGATGATCCACCACTTCTCTCTTTGCACTAAAATATTAGTGAACAAGCTGTGTACTAGTGCATATGAATCATCAGTACTTCTGTGCAGACTGGCCAGAAGTCCTAGACTGTGACACATGCAGTCACTTAACACAAGAAACTGTTTCTGCTATCGCCCACTTGTTCAGCCACGCTCACTGAACACTCTTTCAGTACAGGGAGACTTCACCCATTTTTGCAAATTTTCAGACAATATATTTTCACGGCTTATTTTTTCATATATGTCTTAAATGCTACAGTATAATCAAATGAGTTCTAAATCCCCTGTTTGCTGGGAAATAACGTTTGTGTCATATATATTTTTAAAACGTACCCCTTTCACTTTCCTTATTACTTGATTTAGAAACAAAAATTAGTGCGCGCAGTTAACTTATCGCTTGATCTAAGTAATTTTCATTATCTTAGATGTATCTGTACACACCCATGAGAAAAAAAATGCATAGTGTGCAAAGCCGTACAAATTATTAGTGCCCCTACATTTTGTTTTTGCGGCAGTTGAAATTTTGTTCAACTCCAACTTCAAACTCCATCTGCAAGAAGTTTATTACTCCAAAATAATAGGCCTTCACTTCTCAAACTCAACAAATTCAACAGACCACCAGTATGAACTTAGGCCATGCACAGATTTAAGCTATTGGTTGTTCGGAGGTGCACGCTAGTCAGGAAGTATAACTCCTGCCACGTTTTACTTCCACCCATGTACTCGGCCAGCTGATTATACTTATTAGCTCAACCTCCTGGCCTGAAATTTGTTGTTGAAACAAAAAAATGATGGATAAATTTTACTTTTGGATCCAGGATTGTTCACCCCTGGTTGACCAGTACGCATGCATGTCCTCATAGCAACCTAGCGCACAGCACAAAGTCGGCCAGAAATATTTGACACTGTCAATCTTTTGCCAGAGGCTGTTCTAAGTCTTCAGGACGCTTGCAGCTGTATTGTTTTTATAACGCCAAATTAGATCAGTAAATTGTAACTAGGGATGTCACGATACCAAAAATTCAGTAGTCGGTGCCAATACCAGTAAAATTACGGGATTCTCGATGCCAATTCGATACCAAGGTAAAAAAGGAAGGAAGTATTTTCAAAGATCCCATTTACTTAAACATGAACATCTTTATTAGAAAATTTGCAAAATATTAAAATGTAATTTCTATGAACAGACATACAGAACATAACAGAATACAGTACAATCACTTAAGAGAACTTAAGATTCATACCTTCCAGAGGTATCATTCGTAATGGCTACTTTAACCCTGTCTTCACCAGCTCAAGTTTTTTTTTTTTTTTGAAGAAACATGTCATCTTATCATCAAACATGTTATCTTATCTGTTCAGTGAATAAGCACAACTCGGGAAACTCAGACAGTATTAAGCTTTTAACATCTTCATTTCTAACATTTCTTTGGGCTTAGAACTAGTGCAGCACGATTAGTCTAATCGCAATCGCAATTTCAAACTGTGCAATTGCATAACAGCAAAAAAGGCTGCCAATTGCGATTTAATCTAAATAAACGTGTGCGTGCCAGTGAACATTACTACCTCTCCTTTAATTGTATGGACTCTGTTGACGTTACGCCCACAAGCTATCCTGGGCTTTGTCCAAACCGTCAAAAAATTATATCCTAAACACTAATTCCAAACCACTTTTCTTTAACCTATGTGGAAAATGTCTGAAGATAAAGGAAAGGTGTAAAAGGAAAGGTGTAAAAGGGAATTCCCACAGCTTAGGAAGACGACTGCGCTAAGTGGAAAATCTGAATGCACTTAAAGCAGGCAACGTGATCGAGTCCCCCTGCCCATCACATACGCTTCTTTACGCGATTAGACGGATGAATGGTCGCCGCTTTAAATATTGCTGTTGCGCTGAATTGTGGAATGGCGTGATCTCCTTTCTTTTCGAAAAGAATGCTTCGTGTACCCTATGTTAAAGGACGTAAATTAGGAGGCACTGAGACCCCTTTCCACAACATTTAAAGAATTCGAAGGCACTTATCATGGTTGCCACGTAATATTTTCCGAATCATTTTTTAGGAGTTAGGAACATTCATTGGCAAAAAAACAGACGCAGCTCTGGCCTGTGAGCACGTATGGTCACGTGACTCCTTGCTACAGTTCGCAGTGACCAACATGAACGCCGAAGAAAGGGTCTACTTTTTCGTGACCTCCTTCTGAATGCAAGTATCAACAGGAACACTCTGAAGTGTATACTGCCCCCATTAGTTCCGGAATAGTCACAGCACCGAAACTTACCGTGCCTCGGTACTTACGGTGCCTCAAAATAATAGGCATCGTCGGTATTTTTTCATTTAAGAATCGAATGGTATCGCAAGTATCGGTTCTTGTGACATCCCTAATTGTAACCGTAGGTGAACACATTCAAACAACAAATGGCAGCTTTGAAAGTCTTCGACCAAATGCTTATAACTAGAAAGCACTCGCAGAGACCATACCTCCACCAACATTTTTTTCAAGACTGCTGCCGTGGCAGCCATATTTGAATTTGAATCCATCTCAAAATTGTATTAACTGCTCCTTGGTCCATAGCTCGCACTTCCTCAAAATATCACTGATATTGATTGGGAATTCTGAGAGATATTGTTTGGGCAGACAAAAAAAAAAAAAAAAAAACAGATAAACAAACGGACTAACAAGCAGACTTGGGTTAATTCATAACCTCTGCCCAGCTTTGTTGGTGGAGGTGAAATTGTCAAGATAGCCTTGATTTTTGAGTGTTAGTGCACTGTTTTTTTTTCACAGAAGTCCTGGAGATACAGCCATTTTGTATTTGACATCAACTGATGATTCTAATCTCCTGTTATCCTATTTCAGTACAAAGACTGACCAGTTCAGTGTATCCATCCAGCCAACGGTGGGAGAGCTGTTTTCACCAGTCACAATGACAGAGCAGGACTTTCTCAAGGAGCAAGGTGAGACTCTGACTCTACAGGGCTGCCCAACCTCTCCATTGCCTTTGCTTCGCTCATTTGACGGGCCTCCATGATTTTGTTTCCTAGTCTGGCCTTACATCCATGGGTGTCAGTGAGTGTGTGAGTGAGTGGGTTAGTGAGTGAGAGTCTGACTGTGACTGATACTGACTCTAACTGACTGAATTACTGTGAATGACTGAGACTGACCATAACTGAATGACTGAGACTGAAAAACAGGCCGACTGACTGACTGACTTAGACAGACAGACTCTGACAGACAGACTGACTGTGGCTAAATGACTGAGACTGAAAGACTGACTGAGATTGACTGAAAGACTTGGTACCCAAGTGTACTTTTCCCATTGGCCATTGCTCATTGCTCACAATTTCGCACGTAGATCATAAACCGTCCCGCCATGTACAGTTCTTGTTGATAATAGATTTTCTAGCAATTCAGCAGTGTCTTACACACAACCCTTGTGTCCCTGCTCCTTAACCACTCAGGCCTGATCCTGTTGGAATGTGCTGCGGCTGTATTCAGTTTCCCTTTACTTTTGTTATGGGCAGTTCTATTCATTTCATCACCCTTGGGCTCAGTACACTCTTGCCTCCCTGACTCTGTATCTCCAGGTTGGCTTCTCCAAATATCTCCAAACATTGGCCCTCCTCTTGGCCTGCTTTACAGCTCATAAAGACTGTGGAGTGACCCTTGTTCTCCCGCTCCCTCATGCCCAGTTTTCCAGAAACCAGTGGTTTCGATCCAGTTCTTTGTTCTCCTCCACGGCTCCTTCACTTCCCTGATTGCCCAAACAGAACCGAGAACACAAGAGCCCGTCGTGCGAGTTGGCCCCGGATCCTCTGCAGACCGGTTGCCAAAATCCCTTTTTCTTCTGCCACTTTCTCTATATGGTTGTTGATTATTTGTCTGAATAAATGTGGCAGCTGTGTGTTATGTTTAATAGAGCAGAAAGGCTACTCAGAATAAAGCTATTTGAAAATTTGTTTATATGAAATATTTGTAAATATAGGCAGGTCTCCTGGTGCTCCGCCGTACCCTTCCCCTGTCTTCCCAAATTCGCGTTTTGACATGGGACCGGCGGCTGGCAAATCTGCCACATGCTCTCCCGAATCCCCCAGCAGCACCCTGGGTCTATTTCCAGTCTCGCTGCGCGGAGCTGCGGCTTCTGGAGTGATGTCTTATCTCGGAGGTGGACTGGAGCAGGTCTTATCAGAATCCCCCGGGTGTAATGGAAATGCTGGCTTCCATTAAAGTGGAAAGGAGGATTGGTTCGCTTCACTGCCTGTGTCCGTGCATATTCTCTGCCTCCAAATGTCTTCCAGGAGCGCGAAACGGAAAACTCCTACCGGCTCCTTGTACACACTGTAGGAGAGCAGGTTTCTGTCGTGGACGAGCGGGTTATTATACTCGTATTTGCGCCTTTACTCTGTGCGTTTAGTGAATTTTTGTTGACTGTTTGGTTTTCATTGATGAATTTTGTGCATTCATCTACTTCTATTTCGTCCATCAAATACATTAAAAAAAAATAGAATGAGATCAAAATGGCACATAAATTTGCTGGACTCAGGCAAAGCAGACAAATGGTTATTTGGTGAATACATTTGCAGTCTTCACAAATTGTATATCAATATAATGAGGCGTGGCATTTAACAGTATTAATATTGGGTTTCTGCGAGTTTCGCCACTGCCGGCGGCTGCAGCAATAACGCATTTTCCCCAAATGGAACCTATTCATTTAGATGTATTGGACAGTGAATCCTCACTGTTTTTAGCTGAGCTCCATTTTTTAAATTGAAGAGCATTTGCCATTTTTTGGCCTTTTAACAACCTTAAGCAATCACATTTGATGCCAGTTAATTACAACACTTTTTCCCTCAGCCGCTCCTTATCCAGCTCCGAAATCGAGATAATGCATTTGCTTACTGTGCTGCACAGCTAAGTGTTCCTCTGCATGTAAATTAATCTTGATTCAGTTTACACTGTCATGCTGAGTGGTACAAATTGCCGATAGCAATAAAACTGCATGGGTAAAAAGCAAAAAGAAAAAAATGTAGTTAGATTAACATGCGCCTCACTTGATAGGATGTTACTTTGCTTTATGCCAATACATTAGCTGCAGATAATGAATCCTCTGTTCTGGAAAGCATGGTATAGTTGATTTTTAATTTTACTTCAATGGAGCAATACCTTGTCTTTTAAAGTCCCAAGTCAGGCAAACCATTAATGACAGGAGCGTTAAGGTTAAATATGAAGCAATGCATTGTCTTGCCTGAGTGCCATCCATCTTTCCATTTGCACGAGCCTGACAAAAGCGGCAGGTTTGTGTAACATTTCCGTTAATTGCGAAGTGGGTGGAAAACAGGCTTTTAACATAAACATGGTTACATTCATTTATTCCACATTTGCTCTTCAATAGAGCTTAATGGATAAGGTTTAAGCCCTTAAGTGAGCAGGCACAAATCTCTTACTGCCGTTGTGTCGACCTGCTTACGCTGCTTAAAAGCTCCTGAGGAGTGCCTGTGAGTTTCTAAGCACATAGCTTATTTTCGACTTGATCAGCCTGTTACAGAATGTTCCTTTTATTCTGTTTTGGGAGAATTAAGCACTTCCTCCTGTAGCCTTATTAAGGCCCCTGCAGTGAAAATGCAGCTTTTTATATTTGGATTTCTCCTGTTTTTTTTTTTTGTTTTATTTCTCTTTGCACCAGCTGACATATAGTACATTGTCGCACCATATAGTGCTTTCCCACATTATTTTTTAACTAACAGTTTTGTATTTATTGGATGAAGTGCATTGACCATTTCAATGCTTTGGACTCTATAGAAGAATTCTATATTGCGAAATGAGCTTCAGCTGTATGGATGGAATTTTTGTATATATGTGTGTGTGTGTGTGTATATATATATATGTATGTGTATGTATGTATATATATATATATATATATATATACACACACATATATATATTTTTTTTTGCATATGTAATCATCATCAGCCCTTCTAAATGTTGCTGGCTTTCTGTTTCATCTAATAACTTGCAATCCTGCTGGCTAGGATTCAGTTTTATTTTCCACTGAGCATAGAATATTTTTGGTACCATACCTGATGTCGCTTTTGGACTAATTGGTTGACACCGTTAGTTGAAAATTGGCATGTTGTTTGACCAGCCTGACTTTTTCTCTTTCTCCCGTTTCACTGACTCGCTTGATTTTATTATTTCATACCAAGCTAATTAAAGTGGTTGACAATACCCTTTTACTTAAGACAGGAAAAGTGTTTTATGAACAAATAATACCGTACAAATATGCAATAGCCTACCATTTTATTTTTACATTTAAATTGAAAATATTCCATATACTCTTCAATTTTGAAACTATATATTTATGGCTTTTGTTTACTTAATTCTGAGTAACTCTAAGCATTCTGAGTGACTTTTGTTTACCCGACATCAGCTATTTTGTTTGATTTAATGCGTTTTACAGCTCTCCTTTTTATATTTGGAATTGCATATCCTGTGATATGAGAGCCCGAAATCTCTTCTCTTGATTCTTTTCGGTTGTCTTCATCCTTATAAAAGCAGAAAAGGTCCTAAAATACCTCAAAATTGGCCAAAATAAGTCATCAAAGTTTTGATTCTGAAATATTCCGAGGTGTAGAATCATTTTTGTTTTGAAAATAGAAAGACTAATAAATAGTAATTATAGACTTATAGACTAAGAACTAGTAATTTTAATTCTTAAAAGGGTATCTGCATGCTGCTTTTACAGATGTTGTGGCCTTTGTCATTTCCCTGATGTTAAAAGCAGTGCTTAATTAACCCAAATTTTTATGAAGTATGCATTTTGTTGTCTGTATGGAAAAGGTTGTTTTTGGTCAAGATGTCTGTTGAATCAAACATGTAAATTTCATGTTGGCAAGTAGAAATGATATAAATCTTTTAAAACTGTTTGCAATATTTAAGTATCACTACTTCAAATCAGATACCAACTTTTATAAGCTCAGAGGAACTTAGTAAATAAGCTAGCCAACATCTTAAACAATTAAAAGGTGGCGTCAGTGATAAAATCCAGTGTACTTTTCTCATGTTTTTCGACAAATGCCTCACATGCTGACAAAACTATTGCAAAAACTAAGCTCCCCAGTTTCAGTAATCGCAAAAATGAACAAAATAAATCATGTGCTGGCCAAGGCAAATTCAACCTGTGAGGACATTGGGCTCTCGGAGCCAATCAGAAACAGAGGGGGCATTTTGAGGAATTGCCCAGACTGAGCTGAATCACGGTAAGGCACCTGTGGCATTAATATGGAGCTGAACTGCTGCATTCAGCGCCTCCTTACCTGGCATAGACAAGCTTATAAAACTTCAAGTTTTCGAAAATATGAGTTTGACGAGCCGTGGCGCAACACATTTCGGATCATAACTGCGTGAGACATATGTTGGAAGCATTTTTTCCTTAAAATAGAGTAATGCTAGCTAGGAATGGCTTCCTAGCTTATGATCGCCTATGTCATAATGCTAGCCCCAACTTTAGTTAGGCAACATTAGGTCCTATAATAATAATGATCAATGCTGGCTAGTGTTACATGCTTTACAACTGTTATAATATGTTTTTCTTGTCGACGTTCATGGCAATAGGGACTCCGTTACCCGTCTATGCAGAGCCTATAACTTGGCTACATGGGTTGCTCTGCTGCCTGCTCAGCCATTTTCTAAAGAGATGAGACAATACTCTGCATTTGAGAATATGGGAGGCCGGATCACAAATGTGTGGAGTTTTTTCATTGGGTGTTGTGGTTTCAAATGTTTGAAAACAAAGCGTGTTTTCCTCCTAGATTTTGACCCCACTTGAAGCAATTTTTTAATAATCTTCAGAGCCGCAAAAAATTTGAATAATTTATTTTGACAGTCCACCTATTTGATTTCACTTTGCTAATTACAGTGCCATGAAGTCAGAAAATGAGACATTTATTTATTTATTCATTCATTCATTTATTTATTTATTTTTTACCTTGCTTGCTTTCCCTGTAAAGTTGACCCACTAGAAACATTAGCAAGTGAAAACTTGTGTTCATTTAGGTTTTACTTTGAAAACAAGATGGCCATTTGATGCCTCTGAATTTTTCGGACTCAACTTTTTGGTCAGCGGTTTTGGCCAGTTTTCTGGCCGTCTAATTTTTTTTTTTTAAGACGGAGAGCTCTCCCAAGAGGGCTGATTTCAGATGCCTGTATTTCGGGAGCCACCTGCCAAAATGGGGGAAAAAAAGGGTATTTTCTTGACTGCACAAGATTTGCAATTTTCTTTAAATCATGAGGTCAAAACATTTGCATTGTTATAATAGGATAGCCCCTAACCATCATCCCTCTCACATATTCTTTCATACGGTACCTCATTCAGGCATGCGCTCTCTTCAGTGAAAATGCTAGTATCCTATTAAAGCTAGGAAAGGGCAATAATTCAAGAAGGGAGAAAAAATATATCCGTTCTGAGTAGCGTGCCGCTGTAATACCCCTAAATTAATGAGTGAGCTTTTTGTCTTTTTTTCTAGAATTCTGTTGTTGGTCGATTAGGTTTTGTTATCATGATTTTTGTGTTCGCTTATTTATTTAATTATATCTTTATCCTGATTTGATATATCCAGTTACCCTTGAGAGCTTATCTTGTGTCTTGATGTGGCTTGATGTACTTGTAGCTTCCATCTGGAATGCAGGAGATGCTAATATATGGTGAGCCAGTGAATAACCTGTCTTTGAAGACCACCTCTCCCTGGGGCTGTGCCCTAGCCAGTTATATAAAGTTTTGTTCAATGGACCTCCTGCCCAGACAAGTTGGCTCTGGCTCAGAAATCAATTTCAGGTTACATGAAGCATCCATCTCACAAAACTACAACCTGGTCTCTTTTATCTCTGAAAACGAAGCTGTAAATTGAAATTGTTAGTGTTCTGAATGGTTTATAACCAACTGTATGTATGTTTGTCAAGTGAAACGATACCACTTTTTCCATGATTTGCAGAGCTGCCCTTGAGGTGGACTGTGTCTGTTACACGACTGAAGGGATTTTGTGTTGCCTCTAACAATGAACTTACAATTCATTTGTTTCTTCCTCTGGAGAGACATGACTAAGTAAACTTGATATGATGTTGATCACTGGCAGCATCTGAATTTATTTTAATCATTTAAATTTAATTGTATTATTCATTTTGCACAATTACATGGTCACCATTACTGCAGTAATGAGGTCTGAGTCCACGGTGTGTGTGCGTGAGAGTGTGGTTCAGATGCTCATGCATGTCCTTTTTGTCGACTTCTTCACTTAGCACAGCGTTTATTCAATCTCCCTGTGAATGCATGTTGCATTGTCTCAACAAAACTTGGACTTAAAATCTTGTCTCTAAGATTTGAAGTCTTATTAAACCATTGTTTATTTTATGTGTTAAATTTACATCCGTGTTGTAGTTTAGCTGCAGATAAGGGTCTATTATTGGGAAAAGTGGTCGGAGGCTTTTACAATATATGAGCAATGGAGTTAAATATTGGCCACCTGATCATAAACCTTTTTTTGAACCAATAGGAAAGCTGGCGGGTATGAATGAGAGCTCAGCGACCATCACCATGGCACCAGATGACGTGTCCAGCCAGCCCCTTGGAACGAAGGTGGTCTCCGTGGCCAACATGGGCGTGGTCCCATCGGGTCAGGACAGCATCCTCAGGTGAGCCGGACACTTAGTCACCTGTCAGCATTCTCACATAAAGAGGACAAACCTTTGCATCATTTATCAAGAGGTATTAGTTTCATTAATCAGCTACTTACAGCTAGTTATAGGAAGAAGTGAATGTCACATGGCTTGATAAAAAGGGATAACTCAAGCAAGAGAGGAGCGGCTATGTCTAGCTTCTTAAAATTCAGTTTTTTTATTGTAGTGTATTCACTTTATAGGTGAAAGGAGTGCTCTAGTATTGAAATGATACTGAAAATGTGATTGATGCTTTAATTGAAATTAATACTGAAATTATTTTTGTACCTGCAAGATTAGAATACTGTCACATAAAATCATAGTCTAGGAGTGTATCATATTTGACATTTTTTCAAATAGCTTTACCATATTCCTTCACAAAAATACATTCTATCGTTGGTTTTAATTATTTGCAGTCTCTAATTTATTTATGTGCTATTTTAAGTCTGTTCAGTTGTAGCATAAAATTCAGAGCCCAAACCCACATAGAAATTATTGGAGTAAATGTTTTGAAAGCTGACATTATATCAGTGGCTCTTGTAGCTTGGAAGTGTCACAGTGTCCATCACTGACACATTGAATGTACTAGGAACAGTTAGCAGTCTGACGTTGGCTCTGTGTGAAATGGCTGTGCTTGTTATAGACTGGTCCGCTACGCTAATGCCTAAAAAACACTTGCGCGTGTAATTAGTGTACACAGTATGTGCTAATGAGCTTCTACTTCAGCCATGCATATATGAACACCTGATAGATAATTACACCTCATTCTCTCCCTCTGCCTCTCAGTCAACCTTCTTTTATTCATTGTTTTCAGGGCTTCCTCCGCACTAGTAATTATTCACTAATTATTACAGACAGTTCTAAAATAATAAAAACAGTGAATCCCTAAACAAGGTTTACAACAGAGTATGCAAATGATAATGCTCTACATTTGTTCGGCACTATTTCTCAAGAATTGGAGTGATGGAAAATGTCGACTGTCCTCCTGCACAACAGATAGGGATGAAATACAATCTGCCTCCTATTGTAAAATGGCACTTCATCTGACATTTGGGTGACAATAATCCTGTAATTTGATTATAAAATATGATTGCTTATAAAAACAACCTTGGGTACGGCTGGAACAAGGACACGGTGGGGGAATGTAGAAATCAATGCCAGAGAATGGGAGGGAACCCAAGACAAAACCTCATATTTCATTTTGAATAACCAATAGCACAAATTATCCCGTGTCATCAATCTTTCCTGTGTACCCAACGCGTCCGGGGGAGGCCACCTCTTTCCGCCGCGCGCGTCTGGGTTTCGTAATGAGGGCGCGGCGAAAACGCTTCATCCGCTGGTCAGCGGCCTCCTGAGGGTGCCTCTTGTGCTTCCGGGTGTGGAGGGAAGAGCAGGAAAAGCTGAGTGATGTTGGCTTGTCAGGTCATGGGCCCCATTTTGATGAACAGGTGATGAGGATTGTGAGATGGAAATTTGGCACCGTTTGTGAACTCGGTGCTTTATTTTGTTTTTGTTGAACTGCGTTATCCAGCAAACACGATTGAAACCACAAATTCGGTTGAAGTGCAGAATGTAAGCTTCTCCCGGTTTTTATATGCACTTTGGATGATTTTTGGGATTGAGACCCCTTTTATTCACAGTGAGTGCCTAAATATGACTGCGCTGTGTATTGTTTTTATACTTGTAGTTGTCTTCATAATTCTTTTTTTATACGTCCGCTCCACTGGATGGACGTATATTGCGATCGTCCCTGTCCGTCTGTTGGTCTGTCCGTTGGTCCATATGCAATGTATTATTCTCACATTTCAGACTACAGTTTTTGTTGGATTCTTTGTATGTTTGTTTTGTGGGTCAATGATGATATGAAGAGAATCCCTATGGATTTTGGCGATTATTGGAAAATTTTTTGTCAGGTAACATGTCATTGACAAGACTGTTTTTTGGGGGCGTATTACCATGCTTTGCGTGACTGTCTTTTATTTCCTCTGTAAATTTTACCACCCTTGCACCCTAATCCTCAACCAGACCAGCTCACTGAAACCCAGCATTAGGAAGAGAACCCCTGTAGAATCAGTGAGTGTGCAGCCTGCCCTGAATTACCAGTCACAGAAGAATAAGCACAATCTCTGAAACCTGATTTTAGATTCTACAGTCTGTTATGAGGTAGTGTTATTCACAGTGTGGGCTCTTATTAAAGCACTGGAGAATGGTGTGTGTGCACTGCTAATGAAGGTGGCTGTTATGTGCCAGTCTTTCTGCGCACCGTTATTGCAGGAAAATGCATCTTACGGAGGACCCGGCTGAAGGGCAGTAGAGGGTGAAGTTATTTATTGGTTGCGCTTATTTCGGAGATAATCCCATGTAGTAAGATAGCTTTGTGGTACAGTTATCAGGATTTAAAGTATTCACCCAAAACTTGTGATTTTTAATTCCTGGTTGAATTGTTGAACTTCAGCGGTCCTGTGACTGTTACCATTTAACTGTGGACTTCGGGTAAATTTTTGGCCAAGTAACATGAGAAGAATGTCTGGCGAGGCTGTGAATCGTAAAAAAAAAAAAAAAAAAAAAAAAAGAAAAAAACCAAAACATATTAATAGCCATTTGTCTCTGAGCTACCAACCTCTGATGGCTGTTAGATTGGTCTTATTTAGTGGGATGGGCCTCCTCCATCCTTGTCCAACACGACTCCCGTTAATACTCATGTCCTTGTCCTGTTTCATTCATAAACTCTTCTTTTTCTACCCTATTCCCCTCATTTTTGGGCTCCTTTTCCACTCCCATTTTGTCTGCATTTCACACCCTGTTCTGCTCCCATTTCAATCCCGTCCCACTTCACTTATGCCCCCATTCCACATCCTGTTTTGCTCCCATTCTGGTACTTTTCCACTCCCATTATGCTCCCATTGCATACCTTATTCTGCTCCTAGTCTGCTCCTGTCCCAGTCATGTTATTCCATTCCACACCCTATTTTGCCCCCATTCTGCTCCCTTTCTACTCCCATTATGCTGCATTCTGCACCCTATTCCGCTCCCAGTGCTCTCTTTTGCTCCCTTTTTTAGGTCCTGTTCCACTCATTATGCTTCTGCTCCTAACCCTGTTCTGTTCCCATTCTGCTCTCATCCCACTCCCATGACGCAACTCATTCTACTTCCATTCTGCTCCCAGTCTTCATCCTGGCCCGATTATTCCACTGCCATTCCACTCTTGATCTGCCTTCTTCCATCCTGTTCCCTCTGAAGTACCATTCTGCTCCCATACTATCACCATCCTATTCTCATTCCACCATTACTGCACAGCTCTCCAAGAGTGCAATTCAGGAGCTGCTGCTAACCACCGAACACCTATGCATTGTGAGCCCGCGGTGAAGTGATCGATCCGATTGGATCTGAGCCCTGAGAACTCATTGCAGAGGTCACTCTCGATTACCAGTTTTAATGAAGGTGCTCCTACCGCACCCCGTGTCGCGATGCTTTAGCTGAAGGGACATCTGAAGGGGGGTTGTGTGGAGGGATCCCCGGGTTGGAACTCCTTTCCTGTGTTAGGGGCTTTATGGCTGCACTTTTTGTGATGGTGCGCCAAGCTTTATCACAATTTTTATCTTTTTTCATATTATTGAATGCATACTATGAAGGATATGACACCCACTCACCTTTGTTTGTATAGTTCAGATCGATTTGACCGTTTTTCTTTTGATTTCATTTTTTCATCGGTGGCCAGTGAGGAAGTGAGTATTTTGAGGCTGACTGTGGATTTGGAATGTGGCTCGTCTGCTCTTATTTTCCCACCACTGTAGCCTACTTTTGCATGGTCACCTCAGCCATTGCAGCATCCTGCTGCATATAGTATGCACTAACATGCCAAGTAGCCTCATTTACCTCTCCTCCCAGAAGAAATAGTCCCATGTCCAGAAATGTTACAAACTCATATAAAACTAGAAAAGTCACCCACAATCACTAGTGTATCCCGCGTTCATCAATGCTATATGCGTAATGGTACTCATATGAGTAAACACTAATCAAGAGTGTAGTGACTAACCTAACACTTTATTGGACATAACCTGTAGATTGCGTAATGTCTGCCCTTTTCATTTTCAATGACAGCCTAATGTTGCTCCTACGTACATTGGCGATGCCACGCTATAGCATTTTGGGCCCAGGCCTCAGGAAGGTTCTTATCCCAGAATCCTTTCTGCCAAAAAAAAAAACCATAAAACACTGTTAACTATTCATAATGTTGGCTTGTTGTTGTAAATTCAGGCAGCCTTATAAATGGGTCCTACTCACCTCAATAAGTAAGATCTTGCACTTGTCATTTCTATGTATTTAATATCTATTATAAAAGGATTGATTAATATTATTAATAATCATGCATTTTTTTATATTATCACAAAATTTTGTCATCATAATTTCAGCAAAGTACAACACCAAATTTGAAATTGTTAGTGGAAACGTTGGCTGTAGAGAGATTGAGGAAATCCGTACAATGGCGGCAGATGTGGTGGCTGCATAGTGACAGCTGATCCATTACAGCCCTGGATACTGTTGTATGTGGGATGCATTCCTTTGAGTTTCTGCCACATGTTGACATGATGGAGTACACTGAGCTTATTGTCATGTTCCTGGATCCAGATTGAGATGATGTGCTTTGTGACATGTGTTGTGCTGCTGCCATGAAAGGTTGCACATAGTTCGCAACAATACTCTGCTAAGCTGTGGCATTTAAATTATGCGCAGTTAGAATTAATAGAACTGATTTGCGCAAAGAGTATATCCCCTTAACCAACACACCACCACCTCTCTGAACCTTTGAAAAAGCCAGAATGGGCTCATGTTATTCACATTGTTTGTGCCAAATTCTGACCCTGCCATCTGCATTTGGCCACATAAATAAAGATTTTTCAGAGCAGGCAATGTTTTCTCAATCTTTTCCTCGAACTAGCTGATTGGCGTAAAAGCCGTTGTGGTCTTCTGCTGCTGCAGACCATCTATTTTAAGGCAGAATGTGTTGTGTGTTCAAAGAGAAGCTCTTCTGCTTAATACTGTTGTAATGTTTAGTCAATTGCGTTGCTTCCTGTCTTTCTGTCTGCTTGAACCAGTCTGGCCATTCTCCTCTAGCCTCTTTTGGCATCTTCGAACAGCAGTTCCTGAAATATTCAAACTACCCCACCCGGCATTAACAGTCATTCTACAGTAAAAGTCACCTAGATCACTTTTTAGAATTGCCTTTTGAGTAGCTTGTGGTTTTTTAGCTTATATCAATTTATTTATTTCCTGCATTTTTGATGCTTCCTTTTTTCCATTGTGTCTAATGATCTGCTTTTGCTTTTATTCCTGGTATGCACTGTAAAGCACTTTGTGATTTTATCTGTGAAAAGTGCTATATAAATAAATTACTTACTTACCTACTTACTTTTCCTCCCCATTCTGATGTTGTGATGTGAGGTACCATTTTCACTGTCCCGTGCCCTCTGCTTACCACTGCCAGTATTGTTAAGCCTGAATTTATTGTGTTTTCATCTGCATTCAGTGCAGAGGTTTCCTCAGGATTTCATTTCTGTGGTCAAAAACAGAATAAACAGTCAAGCAAACTTCAACAAGCTCCTCCAAGGTGCATAGTCATTGTGTGAATTGAATAGTAGCAATATAATTGACTTGGACCAATCTTGCTATATACATTTTTTGTGATATACAGATATTCATTCTGATTATTATTTTGACCTGCTAGCTTTTGCATAAATGCATAATGCACAGGTGCATTTGCCCTCAGGCTTGGAAAACTGGGGGGAATCAAAAGTACTGTTTTGTAAATATTGATTAAATGTATATAGTTATTTTCTTTATTTTTGAACCGCATAATGAGTATTTATTTTGTTTATAAAATCCATATTAATAAACATTATGTTCAAAATATTGAATTAGGGAAAACTATGAAAATTGAAATCAGTTTTGAAAAACGCTATTTTATTTAGGTTTTTTCTGATCAACTGATCAATTTTTGCAAGATGTTCAATTCAATTTCTTTGATTATTAAGAAATATATGAATTGTATTCAGAGAAGAAAATGCACTTCAGGCGTTAGATTTACGGGGTGTTATATAGTTCACCACTAGGAGGCAGCACTGCTTTTTCCAAAATGACAACATGGAAAGTTGGCCTCAAAAACCTATAATTTGTGTGCCACTATGGAAGCTCATAATAAATCACAGAAATCGTCAATGCAGGAAAACTTGCAAGTAAAACTTGTTTTTGAAATTTATCTCAGACTTGTCCGAGCTGTAGGAAAGTCCTTGATTTAATATTTCTTCATTTTAATATTCGGTCATTTGATTTACCATGATATAAAATTTGATTTAGCAATATGCTTTTGAAGTTCCATTGTCGGTATTCAAAATATTTTCCTCGGTGATGCATATAAAGTCATTTAAAGATTATTGTAATTGGGCTTCTTGGGACTTTTTTTGGTGCTAGAAATATTTACTATCATTATTTTTAATGTGCTTACTGTTCCTTAGTGAATATAACAGAGGCAGTTCACCAATGTAAGTCACTTATAGCAACATCTCGATTGTGTAAAAAGATGTAAATGGCTATTTTACTGAGGGTATAAAAATCTATCATATTTTAATTTTGATGGTCATGCACATATAAAATGGGCATGCAGCTTCAAGCTATATTTTTATGCATCATTTCTCCATTTTCATGGAGCTCTTTTTGATGAAAGTTCCTGCCGATACGTCTTCAGCCTACTCCTTTGAAACGATTGGGGAAATTCATCTCGCGCTGCTGCGGAGATATGTGTGTCACAGCCCTGATGGCCGTTCGCTCACTTCCAGGAGAACTAATTTCACGGCCCTTCCATAATCCTGTCCATAACCGCAATAAAATGTAGCCGGTCTCCAACGGCACATGTTCATCTGTATTTAATATCGACGCTCTCCTGTACGGACTCCGAGAGTGTCCTCGTGCGGAACGAGTGTGCGTGCGCTTTCTCCCGCGCTGGCCGGCTGGGTCGCCCCATCTGTCTGCCTCGCCGCCGCAGCCCCCGGTTAGACATTTTGTCAACTTTGGTCTAATTATGTGAGCGTAGCCAGGGCAGGGAGCCGGGCGTACGGGGCCGTCGTCTCCCCTCCCTAACAGGACCGCGTGTGCCTCGGCTGACTCTAATTGAAGGCTCCATGTCAGGAGCCCTAGCCTGAGTGGGCCTTTTGTCGCAACTGCTGGTAGCCGTTTGGACTCAAAGTAAAAGGATCAGGCCGGGATTATCTAAATTAAGGCGCCGTGTGAAGGATCGGCCTGGCACGTTCTCTCCTTAAGTTCATTTTACCCCGACAATCCTCATTATGGGACCATAATGGAGAACCGTATTGTTTCCCCGCTTGGTAAATCAGATATCAGTATTCGCTCTCTAGCAATGTGCTGGTTTACCATTAGTGTTGTGATAAGCCTTCTGAAGAGCCCATAGGCCCATTGTTGGTTAATGTGAGGTGCCATCTGCCTTCGGAAAATGAGTCAAATCACTGAAACCCATCAACTTCCAGCAATAGATCTGAGTTCTTATTACTGCCCATACAGTAATAATAGGTAATTAGTTGGCGCGAGACACTTCCATCAGGATTGACAAATGGTATTACGTTTGTTTGAAAACATTTCAGTCTTGTAATGACATTTGTTTATTGTTGACATATTTACATTTTCATATTTATCTGTTATTCACATTTCCTCTGGCACTTGGTCTCAGTGTTAAGTACGTGCTTGATAAAGTTTTGGGTTTTTATGTATGTTTTTCTCCTACTGTTTAAACAGACATTCATTTTCTGCAGATATTCCCAGTGTTATTTGAAAAACATTTTCTTGATAATTCTGCACTACCAGGCATATGTAGCTGGTGGACGGCAGTGGAAGTGTAGCCATTTCATCATTCAGCACGATGGAGTGTATAACAATCTAATGTAGCATTAAAATCAGTCATTTAATACATTTATTGTAGAATTTGTACATTTAGGCCATGGCACATCCCATTCTACGTACCACTTTCATTGTTACTCTTTGTACAACATTTTCTGGGCAAGTCAGAACAAATGAATTTTTAAAGGTTTGTCTCACAATGGCCATTGTCCTTGCATTTCCTTTTTATTGGTCTCTGCTGTTTTCAGAGATGAATATTATCCAAGGGCATGCTAAGTTTACCGAAAAGATAACCAGGGTGTGGCCTAATGAACTATTGAACACACTTATAGTTCTCGGAGTGGAAAAGAAAAAAATACCTACTTAAAGCAGTCTTAAGGTTAGGCATAATCGGCTTTTGTAATGCTTGATAGCCTTCAAAAGGTTATTTATCTGTCAATCCACTGCCAGTCGACTCTCCAGCTTTGCTTGTTATGGAACTGCCATTCGGGAATGGCCAAGTAGTGCTGGACCTTTGAAACAAATAAGCTTGGACACATTTCATACAAAATTCTATCAAATGACTGTAAACGTAGTGTTTTCACTTTACCCAGTTTCCATTCGAATTTTCAGAGGCAGTGGAGTTTTATTTGCGTGGTCTCTCTCTTTGACCATTACTTGGCAATTAAAGAATTTGCACACGATAAAATGAAGCAGATGGTAAAGAAATGGTGCACACAATGCGAATCAACAGCAGCGGGATTCAATTCGAGCGCCAGTGCCACTCAATAATAATACGCCTCCTGAAGTCGGAGGGTTATGGTTTGCTTTTCATAACCGCACAATTAATGCGCCGTTTAGCCGCTTCAGGAAAATGGCAGAGGAATACCAATGCTCCAATAAAGGCCTGTCAAACACAATCTCACCTGTGCCGTGTCGTGGAGGGCTTTCACCGCTGTAAACCTGGGGAGAGGGGGAGTATTGGTGCTGCCTCCTGCGCTGTGCATTGATGCTGTTTTTATTACCTTTTGAGATGAATAGGAATGTACAAATAATTATAAAAACTGAGTTTTCCCCTTGCTTTGCAGAACAAAATTGCAGTATTCACCATGTGGTTAAAAATATTCACAAGAATTCCATGCATATTCGCTGGGGTTTATGTGCAGGAGTGAATAATTCTGTATGAAAATGGACAGAATTTCATTTGGTTTGTCCCCCAGTGTATTTCTTTGACTTGATTTGTTTAATATGCATTGTCATAGTGAAGACTATATTTATGATCTTAGTTTAACGCAAAGGAAGTTCTGGGCTCCAGTCATGGCGGCTGGGTCCTCGTGCTCAGACTTTGAATAGTCTACGTATTCGCATCAGTTTTACTGCAGGTACTCTTGTTTCCTCTCGTTATCTAAATACCTGTAGCTTTCAGGGATTGCTTGCAAAAGAGACCGGAACCTCTGAGCAACTACTCTGGTTTAATGCCAATTCACAAAAATCCTTGCCTGGGACAATAAAGAATTTGTTAATTTTAATAAATACAAATAAATAAAGAAATGAATAAAGAAGTACTACTGACTCCTATAAACACACGTGCATACACTTGTTCACACATTACATTGGGAATACATGGGCCTAAATTGAATGATTTGATTCAGAATAAATCAATTATTTATTTATTTTGTAAACTAGGACATTGTGATTCAGATTTCGTACTTGATTTCCAAAGAGTGGAAGAGTACCCCTTCTGCCATTGTTCTGCCGCAGGCTTTTTAAAAATGCGCACTTATCTGGTGCTTATGGTCGTGCTGATTTATACAGTGGAAGGAGGTATATTGTCCTTGCCTAAAGGAAAACAAGTGCAGGTTAGGCATTAAAAGTGCACATGATGTTTCATTGCAGTCTCATGTGGCATGTTAACCTGCCTATTGAGCAGATGTATCGGCCACCAGTTTATTTAAACTGCAGAGGGCCGCAAACACCTGAGGCAATGAATCACTGCTGAATCACAGTATGGTTGTGGCTCAGACACGGCTGTTGTAAACCAAGGTCATGTTCTTTTGTGTAAAATAGCAGCCCCAGGCTCTTGTAGTTGTCCACTAAGTGATATATATTTGTCCTTCATACATTTGCAAGACCCTGTGGAATTGATGAAGTCATCTAGAGTTTCATTAAGGACAGAGGTCAGTAAAACAGTGATCATGTTTTTAAGGCAATTGATCTTAAAGGTTTGTGTTTTTTTGTACATTTTGCTCGATCTAAAGCACAAAAGCCAAATTATAGGACTATGTACCTTTGCTTATTGCTTGGTAATCATAAATATTACCTTATACCAAAGCTACATTTTCATACATTGAACAGTGTACACATTAGCTGTTCCAGGATCCTTTTATACGCACTTATTGTTTGTGGCTTGGTGTAGAAGCGTATGCAAAATGCTATAATCCCAAACTAATGCAATATTATGAAATGTGCTAAAAAGCAGATCTTGTGAATTTAGTGCGAGGTGCATCTTTTTGGCTCTCAGGTCAATGAGCATCACTGCTGCTGGAGGATTTGTTGTTGAAAGCTCTGTCTTTGTGCATAGAGAACTTCCTAGAACTTGATTTCTGGGTTCTACACCTTCCAAGAATAGTGTCTACATCATCTCACTGAATGCCCCGTAAAGACCACAGCTCAATTTTTTGTGCACTTTTGGAAAAGACTGTGTTCCTCAGTGTGCAGATGATGTGGTAGTGATTTTGAATAAGCTACACAGAGGGAAGATTGTTCATGGATGTCAGTGCCAGCTCATCGCATCTGCCTGGCCTCGATTACACCGCAACCTCGAAGAGGGAACTGCAAAATCATTTTCATTCAGAAATGTGTGTAAAAGCCAATTTAGTCAGGCCTGCACTCATTAGTGACAGAAATTATAAAATGAACACCAGGTATAAAGGGCAACAGTCAGTAATTGTTCAGATCTGTTCTTGGCTTTTTATTAGCCGTCCCTTCCTTTGCTTTTTTTTTTTTTTTTTTTTTTTTGCAGTTCTTTCATTCATTGGAGTTGTGCATCTGTCCAGACAAAAATCAGGGTTCAGCAATGTAGCCAACTATTCCTGAGTGAAGTTAATGATGCCCAGCAAAAATCCTTCTGTTTTTGGCTCCAGGCTGGTGATTAAAGTGCTGTCTGTAAATGAGATGATCAGGAATAGTCGTCTCGCGTCTGAACTGGTACTCGTTTTTTTAAATGAATGTTTTCTTTATTTTCTTTTGATTTTAAGTCCACTGTCTAAAAATAACCAGTTAAGCATTCTAAATTGAGCGAAGAGAAAAGCGGCTGTCGTGTTAGCGCTTTGTAAGGATGTTCTGGAATATTAGTGTGTTTAAAGGCTGTACATTAATTTTAATACCATTATTTTATTAGGAGCCCTTCCCGGCAGAGATGTGAGCCCGTTCCAGCGGAGGAACTGGTGCTCAGAGCGCCTTCAAGCAAGGCCATCAAGGATGTTGATGTAATTAAAAGGGAGGCGAGGAGAAAAATAAATTACTC
The DNA here is from genome assembly GCA_029692085.1 of Gymnothorax javanicus. Classification (NCBI taxonomy): domain Eukaryota; kingdom Metazoa; phylum Chordata; class Actinopteri; order Anguilliformes; family Muraenidae; genus Gymnothorax; species Gymnothorax javanicus. The sequence goes on along the minus strand of CM056194.1, from coordinate 160,422,982 downwards.
ATTTCGAGAGAATCTGCTTCCTGCTTAAGTGGCTAATATTTTAATTAAGTCTGAAGAGAAGTTTTTGGAGTATCTGGTGATAAACTCCCTCTTTTCTGTTGATGGTAATTAAGGGAGTCCCGCGGGAGTTAGGAGAGGCGCCGGCGGCGAGCTCCGTGCTAATTGTTCGACATGAGACACTGTCCAGTTGGTTTGCTGTTGAATAGACCCCGCCGTGCCGACAGCCTCCGCCGCTTGTTTGAAGATGACCCATTGTGGGTCTTTGTCAGGGCTAACCGGGGGCCCATTGTGGCCAAAGATGTTGCGCAAATTGAAGCAGATGGCTTCGATTCAGACACGTGGCATTCACGGGGGCCGAGGTGGGCGGAGCCCGTCGGCAAAAGGAGGCCCAGCCCCCGGGTCAAGGACCCGCTTGGCACTTGTTAGTGTCTACAATGAGGCCCATGTGTGCCCGTTCGCCATCGCTGTGGTGTTGCCAAGTAACGGCGGCGCAGAGAATTCTCCAGAGCTCCCCGGGAAGGGGGCGGGTGGGAACGCTCCATCTTATTCACCCCCCCCCGAACGCCTCCGCGGGGCGGACCTCAATGGGGCAATTGACAGGGGGCCGGCTCGAGCCCCAAATGGCTTTTCAGTCAGCGGCGATAATAGACTGACAGGTTTTTTTTCTCTCTCTCCCTCTCTCACTATTACTGGGTAATTAAAGGATTTGCAGTGTTTTGGAATTTGGTTGTTGAGGAGACAACGCGTGTATATCGTGGAGTACAGACTCAACCCAGCCTGCTGTGTAAATCAGCGCTTGATTCTCGCTCTAACTGGGGCGAGCCCAGGGCGGTGGCATCCTTAAAAGTTTTCCTAGTTCATTATTCTAAGTGTTTGTGATTTTGAGAATAATTAGAAAACCATTTAACAAAGGGGTGCAGAACCTGCCACTCAGCTAAGAAGCTGAGAGTCAGTAGGAAAGTGTACTATGTCGTTCAATGTGTTGATTCAGTGAGCTGTGTTTGAACCAGATCTGTGATGCAGGGTTCTGCCCAGGACGCTAGGAGTGCTGGACGGAAAATTTCTGCCGTCTACTAACCTGACAATCCGCTCTCCACGAGCTACGAAGCATAATACACATTATTCACGAATGATCTTGTCAGTGAGGGGTGTAGGTTTAATCTGAGAGTTGGTGGTGATATGTAATGTGAATGCGCTGTGCGCGCAAGCGGGAAAAATTTTTGCGACAATTTGAATGCAAATATTGCCTCTCCGTCACCAGAGATGGAGGGGCAATGGAGGTCTTCGATGTTCTCCATGGTGCATATGCGAGATGCCTCTAATTTTCATAGATAGATGCCATATTCATAAACTTTTTTTTTCTATTTTGTATCCAAATACTTTTGATTAAATTTCTGAATACGACTTAACAACTGTAATTTGTTTCAAACATTTCTAACGAAGCTTAACAAATTTGAACAATTCATAAAACTTTTAACAATTCATAAGTAAGTGAATTACATGATATGTTGTATCATTAACGACTATTACAATCATTATTTGGTAGCGGCGGAGCCAGAACTGGGAATCGGGGGGCACAGAACATCCGTTTAAAACAATTATTTGTCCTGACCTGTTCTCAGTCATTTTCATGATTAACAAAAAATTCACTCCGAGAGCACTCCACACTTAACAGGTGCTGCTTGTTCTCCCCGTTTAGGTAAGATGACAGTCATTTATCTGGACGCTTATTTGTTGCATGTAAATCAGCGTTATTCAAAATTGCATACCTGTCAACTTGCACGCATATGGCTTGAGTCTCACGCTTTTTATATTTAATTGCTGAGTCCCACTTTTTATATCAACCCTCGCCGTACCGAGAGTGAGAAGCGATATTTCATTGGAACGCGGGTCAGTCATTATTTAATCATGCATATTCTAGAGATTCTCACGCGGAATTGAAATCTCTATGCATAGAAGTTTTTCAGTTTTTAAACGAAGAATTTAAACGATCGTGAAGCGCACGTTAAATTGCCTGATGTGCGGAAAAGGTAGCGCGGAAGTTTCAGAGCAGTTTGTCTTAAGCATAGGCCTATTACTAAGTAAATTGTGTTTCTGTACTGAATTCAGCCCATTATTTCATCGCTGTTAGATCGCATATGGAGTGACGCCTTGTCTTCAATTGCCAATGGATTATTACAATAATTTGAAAACGTGTCAATAAAGGAAAATGATTGAGAACTTGCCAGGACGCGGCCAGGATGCCAGGGCGCAGGTCGAAAACGAAAGTTCGCTATTCTGACACTAATAGAAGGGGGGAGCATATTTGGGGTCATTAATGTATTGTTTCTAGCGGTTTTATTGGATGCTGGATGCGCTCATTTTAACTGATCTTTGAAAAATAGTGCCGGTCGGGAAAAGCTGAGCGGTGGTCGGGGCCGACCAGCATTGGCCTGGTGATGCTTCTGTGAACCCATTGACTGATGATGGCCAAAGAGTTCATATATTCTCATCTAACCAGCAGACTTGTTTACAATATTAAAATGTTATTTTTTTTATAGTTTCTAATTCAAATCAGGTCCAGTTTTTAACCCTTCATCTGGAGAGGTATAGCCTTGCGTGTTTTAGATGTTTCTATTCTCTAACAAACCTGATTCAAACAGCTGCCTTGTTATCAAGCCATTGACAAGCTTCAACCATGTGAACCAGGTTTTATAGAGCTCAGAGATATCCAAGACATGTGGACCTATGGCTCTCCTGGAGCAGGGTTCCACACTCCTGCACTGTTCTGTAGCACAAATTACTGATGCCGCGTAAGCCGAAAGCCACGTCACATGATTCCTGTCCAGCATTACTGTGATAGAAGCGAACAAGAGTAACCGGCCTTCAGAACACGGTTCTGACATGTTGTGCATCAAGCTGATTTGAGGTTTCTTTGTCAGCTGTGTGACTGAGGCCTGTGACGGGTGGGGGTCGGTGTGGGGGGGGAGGGGTTTTGATTGACAGGGAAGTTCACGGTAGATTTCTGTTGAAAGCGATTAGCTGGGGGCCTTACTGAAAGGGGAGACCGAGGAGGATGGTGGTCTCCTGGTGCTCAGGGTTGACACTGAGTTTGTGTGTGTGTGTCCTGCTCTGCAGGTTCGCGGCCCGGACGGTCAGCAGCGGGGCGTTGGTGCTGGTGACGGTGGAGCTGAAGGAGGGCCCCGGGGCCCTGCTCACAGTGAACACGGAGAAGACAGTGGTGGGGTCCATGCTGCTCCGTGAGCTGAAGACAGCTCTGTCCCAGGGGTAGAGTGCTGACCCCTTGCCTCTGCGGAGCCGGACCCCGGGGCCTCAGCACCGCGCCGCAAACATTTAGCACATTAGAGCCGCCATCTGGCTCCGCTCCCGCCGAGAGAGGAGGGAGGATACGTCAAAACAAAACAGCGTTTCCTGTCCCCTTAGACACACGTTCACGCGTACACACACACGTAAAGACAGCCACACACACACGGACACACATACAGTCACACGTGCCCATTTACATATACACACACACACACACACACACGCGCGCGCGCGCACACACACACAAACGTGCTTACACAGGCATACACACTTGTTTACACATATACAATACTCCAACACACAAGCTTCCACGCGCAAAAATAGGCATCCTCATACACTGACTTGTGCCCAGACCCTCAGATACAAACATGGAAGTACACGGTAAAAGCACTAATACGTGCACTCACACAAACACATTTCCTGTTCTTACACTTCCGTATCTGTGTTGTTACCTATGCTGAAATTCCATATTTTATTCCAGAAAGAAAGAAATCATTATTCTTGCATTTCCTCACTCCCTGTGGTGTCAGAGGAGTACTGCCTTAGTGATTTGTATTGTACTACCAACATGAGCCTTTCTACATCATCTTCCAATGAAAATTCTTTGTGCCATTTCTGACTGTAAAAACTGCTATAAGAGAAATTTGCCATAAACTGTTCCATGCCAAAAGAGTTTTCCCCCTGGTCAGTATAAACTTGGCCATTGCCTGTTGACATTTCATTGTACAGGTCAGACGGGCTACTGTGGGCCTTCTGCTTCTGTCATTCATCTTCGGTTCTGGACTCTTACTTCGTTTAAAATGAAGTAATCCAAGTGCCTTTTTTTGCTAATGAAGAAAGTGTTTTTTAAACTGCCAAAAAAGGTATTTGTCAGCGAGTTCTTTGCCACTTTTGTGTTAAAATAAAGACTCAATTTCAATAGTGTTGGGAAAATATGTTTGTTTTTTGTTTTTTTTTTTCTGGTATTTGGGAAGGCATTCGCTCAGATCCGGGAAGGTTTGTGTAATTTCCAGTTCTATTTACATGTCCTGTCACTCCTCTTTCCTCTTCTGTCAACCAAAGACGAAGGGCCTTATTTATGAAAACCTATAGCATGTGGAAATTTTCCAGCAAAAGCAAAACAATAACATGACTTGTGGTTGGTTATAGTATTTTTTTTTTTTTTTTTGCAGGAAACAGAAATTTTTCATATTAGTTTTTTTGCTGAGAGGTTTTGCACATGCTAAATATTTATACAAAATCAGGCCCTCAGCTCTCCTCAATCTGCACATCCTCCTGGCCTGCTATGCAGTGCCTACATACTTCAGGCTGGCATGCCTATGTTCATACAAGCGTGTTTTGCATGTTCAGTGATTTTGTTGTTTTAATTGGGGAACTGAGGAATCCATCGGGGATATGTAAACATAAGAGCTAGTATGGACTCAGCAGATGTTTTGTTTAAGTTAGCGTTAAGATACTTTATTAGCTATCCGTTCTTTTCTTATGTTTTCGGCTTCCTAGGACTATATCTATGCTACATGGTTCTCTTGGAAAAGGTTAACATTTCATTTTCTGTTCATGTCCGAATCAAACACGTATGGCTCCTGTTAATTTTTTTTTTACACGAAATCACTTTATTGGGTTCAAGAGCTGTACAGCATGTGGTTCTGCTGGAGGGCACTGACGGAGAATGGGATTGAGGCTGTGTGCAGGTATCCAAAAAAGATCACCAAATGACCTCCTCCTCCTCCTCTCCACAAATTGTGTTAAACTCGTCGACATTAACCTCTCTCATGTCGGACAGATTTGAAATTAGTATTTGTTCTCCATTTGGTGTTTACCCTCTGAAGAATGACGATATTGAGATTGATGGATATTGATTTTAACAGTAAAGTCTTTTATAACTGAATGGGATTGTAGTGACTCATTGTTTGTCCCTCAGTGTCAGAATGCTGAGTGAAATGAACGTGGCACAGTGTTAAGAGTCTGTCTCTTCTGTAAAAGAACATCAGCTCTCAGAAGCTGTGCTCCACCCTCATCACTGTTATCAGAAAAGCAGCGTCTGGTTTTGAGCCCTGATGGATTATGTAGCCTTCAGTTTTAGGCCTCATTGGGAGAGCAGCCTCAAGACTGAGGCTACATTGAGAGAGAAGCCTTTAGTCTGAAGGCTCTCTGGGAAATGGCCACTGATCTGAACCTCTAGTCTGAACCCATCAGGGGAGACCAGCCTCTAGTTTGATGCCTCATTGAAAGAGTAGCTTCTAATCTGACTCTTCGTTGATAGAGTAGCCTCTAGTCTGAGACCGCATTGAGACAACAGCCTCTCGTGTGATGCCTGGAGAGAAACAGCCTTAAGGCTGAAGGCTTCCTGGTGGCCTTTAGTCTGAACCCAGCATTGGGAGAGGAACCACTATTCTGAGGCCTCTTCGAGAGAGTTGCCTCTTGTCTGATTCCTCACTGGGAGAACATCCTGAAGTCTGAAGCATCTTTGGGAGGGAGAGCAGCCTCTAGTCTGAAGCTTTGTTGGGAGAGAGGCCTCACGTCTGATGCCTTACTAGAAGAGAGGCCTCTAGCCTGCAGCCTTGTTGGGAGAGAGGCCTCTGGTCCGAAGCCTTGCTGGGAGAGAGGCCTCTCGCCTGAAGCCTTGTTGGGAGAGAGGCCTGTAGTCTGAATCCTTGTTGGGAGAGAGGCCTCTAGCCTGAATCCTTGTTGGGAGAGAGTCCTCTAGCCTGAAGCCTTGTTGGGAGAGAGGCCTCTCGTCTGAAGCCTTGTTGGGAGAGAGGCCTCTGGTCTGAAGCCTTGTTTAGAGAGAGGCCTCTAGTCTGAATCCTTGTTGGGAGAGAGGCCTCTAGCCTGAAGCCTTGTTGGGAGAGAGGCCTGTAGTCTGAATCCTTGTTGGTAGAGAGGCCTCTAGCCTGAAGCCTTGTTGGGAGAGAGGCCTCTCGTCTGAAGCATTGTTTGGAGAGAGGCCTCTAGCCTGAAGCCTTGTTGGGAAAGAGGCCTCTAGCCTGAAGCCTTGTTGGGAGAGAGGCCTCTCGTCTGAAGCATAGTTTGGAGAGAGGCCTCTAGCCTGAAGCCTTGTTGGGAGAGAGGCCTCTAGCCTGAAGCCTTGTTGGGAGAGAGGCCTCTCGTCTGAAGCTTTGTTGGGAGAGAGGCCTCTAGCCTGAAGCCTTGTTGGGAGAGAGGCCTCTCGTCTGAAGCATTGTTGGGAGAGAGGCCTCTAGTCTGAAGCCTTGTTGGGAGAGAGGCCTCTAGCCTGAAGCCTAGTTGGGAGAGAGGCCTCTCGTCTGAAGCATTGTTGGGAGAGAGGCCTCTAGCCTGAAGCCTTGTTGAGAGAGAGGCCTCTTGTCTGAAGCATTGTTGGAAGAGAGGCCTTTAGTCTGAAGCCTCATTTGGAGAGAGGCCTCTCGTCATAAGCATTGCTTGGAGAGAGTCCTCTAGCCTGAAGCCTTGTTGGGAGAGAGGCCTCTAGCCTGAAGCCTTGTTGGGAGCGAGGCCTCTCGTCTGAAGCATTGTTGGAAGAGAGGCGTCTCCTCTGAAACCTTGTTGGGAGAGAGTCCTCTAGTCTGAAGCCTTGTTGGGAGAGAGTCCTCTAGTCTGAAGCATTGTTGGAAGAGAGGCCTCTAGTCTGAAGCATTGTTGAGCGAGATACCTCTTGTCTGAAGCCTCATTTGGAGAGAGGCCTCTCGTCATAAGCATTGTTTGAAGAGAGGCCTCTAGCCTGAAGCCTTGTTGGAAGAGAGGCCTGTAGTATGGAGGCCAGTTGAGGGTTATTCAGCGATACCTCACTTCCTGCACACTGGAGCTTTGTGCCTCCAACCAATCATTAGCCTGAAATTATGCTCTCCTGAGCAGCAATCTTACAGGTGATGCTGTTGAATGAAGCCAGATGCGGCAGATGGAAACCCTGCAGTGATCTGTGTGCAGGTCCTCCTATGGACCAATTACTCATCCAGTCACCTGGGCTCTTCGTCCCCCGTCCTCCCCCTCCTCACATTTACGACCCAAACACAAAGCAGCCGCGGCCAGATCTCCATTTTAATACACTGTTTATTCAAACGTGCGGGGGTCAGGAGTAAAGATGTAACCGGGTGGTCATTCATCACGGTCGTGACACCTCCACCGCCAGACCGGCCGCCCCTCGCCCGGCTCCCCCGCTTCCAGGCAATGTTTTATAAAAGAATAACACGTCACCTCCAAGCGCATGGCCATTCATTTCTCCCCCTGCACCCCGACCCTCTCCTTACATTAGCACGGCGCTGGAGCGCCCTCAGGAGCCCTCCCCTCCCTCCCTCCCACCGCCCCGCCGATCCAGCCCCAGGATGCTTCTCCAGAATCTGGAGGGCTGGGCCTGACAGGCATCTGGGCTGGATTCTGCACCGTCTGCAGGCTGTCTCCCCAGAATGGATGGGGCCGGCAGATATATATTTAGCGATGCCTGTGGTGGAAATGAAGGGGCCTGTTGTCACAGTGGAAGAGGAGATTTTTCCAGGCGTCGTGTGGCGTCCTTTGGAATGAGGGTGGAATCGTTGAAAGTGGTGATCAGAACTAGTTTTTCCCTGATGCGCACTTTTTGGTATCAGCTGACCGTAGCATCATTTAACAGTGTGCAATCACACGTACTTATCTATAAAATCCAGGTTCAGATGGTAAAAGTGCCAGTTTATTGGCATTTTTATCATGTAGCACAGTCCTTCAGCCAGCAAATGGAACAATTCTGTGGTTTAAGCAGGTTGAGCTCATGGATTGAAGAAAAACATGACATAACTTAGCCTACAAACATGTTATTGCAATGTTTTTAACCCCTTTGCGCAGAATACTAATATCGCCATTTTTTCTTGTTGTGCATGAGCCTATTTAAGGTTTTAGAAGTCAGTAACTGTGTCATAAAGACTGTGGAAAATTATTATGAAGCAAGACGTTTGGAAATTTAATTACAGAACTATATAGCAATTAAATTTCGGAATTTACGGTCACTGGCGTCTAAATCTGCGCAGAGGGGTTAACTGGACATTCTTATACCGATCAGTAACAATCATGACTGCTAATCAGAAGCTATTGAGTTAGAAAAAAACAGAGTTTGATCATTTGATATTTCCAAAAAGCTGTTTGCAGGGTTAAGCAAAGTTTTTTGATAAGTTGGCAAACTTCGTATTCAGTCTTCCTTACACAAGGTGTAGTTACTAATGTGCTGCAGTACACACAGTATAACAGATGCTATTCATGTTGGCACAATGCCACAACAGAAAATAAATGGTTATCGCGTGTGAGTCCTGTTAATGCTCACCAGGGACTCAGGTAGCGGAGCAGAAAAGTGGTTGAGGAAATAGATTCAGAACCCAAAGGGTGCACGGTAAACTCCCATATGGGAAGTCGGTGTTGTACCCTTGAGCTGAGTGTTTAACCTGAGTAACCTCAGTAAAACACATTCAGCTGTATGAAATAGATAATGGAAACTTTCCAGGTTGTAAGCATCCGCCACACTAACAAAGTAATGGATGCATCATTTGTTTAGAACAAGCTTAAGGTAATTTTCGTGCCTCAAAATTCAGTTTTCTTGAAATACAAGCCAGGTATTAAACACGCCATTTGGTGTACAAACCATAAGAGCCTCTGTTTATGCTTGGCACTTGATTTTGGCGTAATGAGATCTGGTGCAGAACAATGAATGAGGTCTCCGAAGACAAAGAACTGAAATTGCACTGGGCCGTACATTGGAAGTCTACACAACTATTGAGTGCATCTTTGGATCAATTTTACTCCTGAAATTCTGCCTTGAAAATAATGTATGGAGCCCCTTCTGTTGCCTCGTGACCGTCAGCTTGCGGGCCAAGGCCGTCTTGTCTTCTCAGACCCTATTAGCTAACGGCAGAATGCCGACAGCGTATTTGTTGTCCCCCCCCCTCTCCTTTTGCCGTAGCACGCAAGTAACCTTTCCCAGAAATCATTGGGTAATTAAGATTCCGAACAGAATTCGGCGCCGACCGCCGCTACATCTGGGCCCGGGGGTGCGGCGAGCTGCAGCTGGCGAGGCTGATTTACGCTGCAGCCGGTTGTGGCTGGCCATAAATAAAGCCTCTTATATAGTTGTTATGAACACCTGTTAGATCATCTGTCAGCAGAGCAGCGCTCACATTCATCACTCGCGACGGTAGTTATTCTACCTTCATCCATTCCATCGCAGCTCGCCCGGCTGGCTATTACATCGCCATAATCGCCCAGTTCCTCTCACTGTTACAACTTGCAGATAAAAGATTTCACCACTTGGTGAAATTTCATAAATAAAGGAGTAGTAGAGTGCAGTAAAAGTTTATTTTTGTCGTCGTTTGTCATGGCGGCTCGCGATAAATCAAGGGTAGGATAGCCCAAGTCTCTGGCGGAGCCGCCACTGCGGATGGGAGAAACGGTCGGCTTCTTCATTCCTAATGGGACCACGTGAAGGGATGAAAGCGCTTCAGGGCTGTGCGCTCATTTCACTTTTATTGCCCTCCGGGAGAGGAAAGCAGCCGAAAGAGAAGGCACGAGAGCAGAGATGGTTTATGGGCTTTTGGACAGCCAGAGTTTTACATGGTGCGCTGGAGAAATGTCTTTATCTACCATTATGACACAGACAGTTAAGGCTGTGCCGCCATAATTTATAAAGCACCTCCCAACTGTGTGTGTTGTTTCAAGGATGGTATGCTGAGGCACGCACATAAACCGAGACACATAAGCTATAGCATGTGATGTCCTCTAAGTGTATCCATTTTGGTGACAGTCAACAGCCTATTACCTTATGTGGATGAGGATTATACAGAGTAAAGCAGCAGTTATGGTTCCATAGTCACTGCTAGCTGCAAGCTTCTTGTGCCATGGGGCTTATAATGGCTTTATTTTTCTTTGAACTTCAGACAATAATAAATTCATTTCTCCCATGAATGAGTGTGGCTCTCTTTCAGTTTGTTCTTGATTTTGAATGCAATGACTTCTAAGGAAGCAATGCACAATGGGATTTGACTACAGCCAGGTCAGAAACGGGTAGTCTGAATTACAGTGGCATAGAAACATGACTTCATCAGTATGAGTCTGCACAGAAGATTTACTTGTCGACAGGTTTATGATGTCAGTTGGAACTGAAACGACATCTTTTGGAATGTTCACTACTGAATGCGCAAATTGACATTGGAAATATTAATGCATGTTAACATTGAAATAGAGACTATAAAAATCACAGGAAAACATACTGTTGATATTTGTTACAAGTCTTTTGAAAGGCTATACTCAACAAAAATGGATGATGTAATCATGCTGTGAGTTACATGTTTGTGCATGCACTGCACTAAATCTGGCCTCTGACCTGTATGATGATGATTGTAAAGCATAACCTTTTCTGTTATGTCTTAATCTGTGGACAGTATGTCCTTATAATTTAATATCAGCTATTTTATTTTAATTATTTTTTGTTGCTGGCTTCAAAGCAATGAGGAGAATGATATAACATTTTCCACATTTGTACAAAGCATCCACAGTAAGCCGTAGAACAAACCTAAAAATCTCGTAAGCAGTTGGGTTCATACTGATGTCAATTTTAATGAATTATAGGGAAATAACATCTAATTTAGGTAATCAACATCACATGAGCAAAAGCCCTCTAATCTGCTGCATGTCAAACTTGAAGTCAGTAGCTTCCATAGTCAACATAGAAGTTGTCCAATTATAGAATCCTATTTCATACATCTTAAAGGGCTGGAGGTTGATTATTTACCCCCAACCAAGTAACCCTTGAGCAGAATATTTTTGAAGAAAACATCTGTATTTCACCAAATGTGAAATAGTGTGGTAAAAAAAGAAGTCAGTGAGTGCAAGTGCTTTTATATAGATAATGATTTCAAGTTAATTTTTGCGTGATCCAACCTACATTATGGTAGCATAAACAACAGAATGCTATGAACTGGAATAAAGCGGCGCTTGTGATTTTTTCTTTTGTTCTGATTGTATCACCTTGGTAACTGCCATGTTACAGGCTGGTGTAAATATTGAGCTCCCATTTGATGCAGGCTGTACAAGTACCTCTTGTTGTCACAAAAATCCTTCAGTCAGCGATTCACCAAGTGTTCAAAGCTAAAATGAGCTTCACCGTGATTTTGAAAAATTCTTAGTTGTAAAACTTTGCAAAGGTTTTCTGTAGTATATATGACAAACAGAGCTCTGAATGTGCCCTATGTTCTGTTCGTCTTTGACCAGGAATCTGAAATCCTTTTCTCAGAGGGTTCTTCAAACACTTCTGACTTTATAATCTGAATAATGGTATTGCACTGACATTGTGAACAAACCGTTCATATATTTTTGCTGGCAACGTTAGATTCCTTGTTACATTGCATTATTTGGAAATATGATAGAGATTTCTGTGGAACTCCACAATACCTTACCATGGTGATGGATTTGAGGTCATATCAGCCACTGTGTCAATGTGTCTCTCGTGTGTTCTCATTGTTTAACTGTTCTGTGCCCTCCTATAGCAGAGTGCTATTGCCAAGTTTTCTAACGAGGGTAAATGCACATTCTGATCTATGGTCTGTCTCACATTCTCTTTCAACATTGTGGTTTATCCCCCAAGATACAATAAAAAATGAAAAATTTCAAATGACAGCCAAAACATATCCTACTCCACACCCTCTGCACTAGCTTATGCACACACACGTGCGCACACAGACACATACAAGCACAACACATGCACACACAAAGACACACACACACACACACACACACACAGTTTTATATCCTTCCATAGTAGATTGCATCTATAGCTAATATTCAGGCCTGTGACCCATCTCATTGTTTGGCACGTGCTATTATAGGCCAGCGGGAGAGGAACCGGGGGCCCTGTGGCTCTATCACACCGGACCGGTGTGACAACTTGATTTTCTGCTCCCACCGTGGACCGCAGCACCGGCGACATGATGGGCCTGTTAATTTGGGCATTTCATGGTGTCTGTCAGGGGTACGGGGAAGAGGAGAGAGGGAGAGGAGTTTAGGGGAAGGGAATGGAGCATGTCCCGGCTACGGAAGCACCTGTCTGCCCTGACGGCGGGGAGCAGTTCTCATTAGCGCGAGGGTCTCCCACTGCAGCCCCTGGACTGACAGCATGACACACACACACATGCACAGAGTGTGACAGGCACAGAGAAAATGGGGAGGCAGTCGGTCCTATTGTTCGCCCTTGATGAGCATGTCATTAATGGAAATGGAAGAAACAGAGAGGGGGCGCATCAGTATTCAAATAGCCTGCCATCTTACCGCTATTCAGCCGCCTGGCGCCTTCCCAGTTCTCCCCGCTCTCCACGCAGGCTATTTAAAACCTCGTCAAACCGGAGAGGTGGCGGGCCGGCGGGCGTGGGCGAAAAAGACAAAAAGGCATTCAAAAAAAACAAACAGATCAGGATATTACAGAGATAAATATAACCTTGGGGTTCTGTCAAAATAATCCAGATTTTGTGTGATGGTTTAGTGTCGCCTGCACAGAATCATGAACAAACTGTTGTGCTGCTGGTACGTTTGCTTGTTGTTTGGGATAGAAGATATATACTTTTTTTTTTCCTCTTCCAAAAATCTATGCTCAAGTCTGAAATTAGGTGTCTGCAATCTTGCAGCGAAAGAATCTTTTGTTCAGTGCGTATTGATGAATGTATTTTCTGCACAGACGATCGATGTACACATTCAGCAATGGCATCCCACAGGTATCCCAATAAGAGTCAAGCAGTGTGAAAGATAGGAAAGCAGTGAACAGCTTTTAGCACAAATAAATAAGCATACACTGAGGGCTGAATAACAATAACAATTAATATGCCTCCCTTTGCTGCCCAACTAACTCCCCTACCAATCGGTTTTCGTTCTCTTTTCTTAATCTTAGTCAGCTTCAGTCCTGTGTTTTCCTTAGTCTGGGCTCAGCAGTGATGCTGCCACAATTGTTGTTTTGAGAGCTAAGATGGATATTTTATTTCACATGAGAGGAATAAACAGTGTTATCTTGGTGAGGGTCAGTGCTGATATATAATAATTAACTTTTTTTCCCACACATTCATGTGGAACACTTATTTATTGCCCGACTGCACTCATATTACACTTTATGTAAAGTGGTTTGAAAAACCACTATCAAAAAAAAGTTGCTGAGAATTCACTTTCTTTGAACTAGCTTCATCCTACTGACCCAGCAGAAAAAAAGCATTTGAAAGTTTTTACAAAATAATGTTTTTGGACACAATACAACCTTTCATCAGAAAAAGTTGTGACAGTGTGAAAAATTCAAACATCAAAAGGCAGCAATTGAAAACAGAGCTACAAAGTCAAGATATTCACAGTTTTACCTTATGAATTTTATTGCAAATCTGAAGCAATACTTTCAAAAAAGAAAAAGTAATCGACAGATCGTAGGAGGATATGCAGTGTAACACTGGCTTGCTGTCTACTTTCTCAGAGATGTGGATAAAGAAAAATTAAAGTGGTCAGAAATATTGTATAAGTTGCAAGCCAATAAACTAATATTTATAGTAACTTAGTGACTTCATTTTTTTTTTTTTACTATATTAATAGTTAAAGCTGGCATTTATCATCACACCCCTGGTGTAATTCTATAATTTTCTGAATGTAATAAGAATATACAATGACATTTTCTGAGATCTGTAATGATTGCATTAAATCTGCTTGGACTTTGGACAAATAAAGCCCTGTGATGGGAAGGGAAAAAATTAAAACAGGGCATCAAGGTTGAAGAACAGAACAGAGCTGTTTAACGGCTGCAATAAAAGATTCTTTTTATTTATTTATTTTCAGCAGTAACAGGTTTGGTGGCCAACTTTGATTCATGGCTTTTATTCCATTGCAATGCTTCTTCATTTACCTTCCTTTTACTTTTTTAGGTTCTATATCCAAAGATTGATATGTCGGTTGCATGAACTCTATGGACTCCTGTTAGTGTTCTTCTTAGTTGGATTAGTGGTCTGCACATTTATTTACAATTGCTGGGTCCCAGTTGTAAAAATTTGTGAGGCAATTCATCTGTAACAGAAAAGTTGATGGCATATAATGCTGAGAAACTGTAGTTCTAATAACTGGTGCCTTCATTTGTTTGGTAGCCTAGCATGGCGATGTAACTTTGTGTAGCCTAGCCCGGTGTGGTGGTGGAAATAATAGCAACATAAAGCCAGATAAGTAGTTAGCAGTTGGGAAGTGGACTTTACTCTCGTGTACAAGAATGTGAACTAGCTTGGCTTTTAAAATCTATCTGCTTCCCTCACCCTCTGGTTAGACCTGGAGTGTAAGTTAGTTATCATTGGAGCCAAAGCTCTCATCCAGAACAGTTTACCTGTTGTTTGTCGCAACGTAGCTTTTGTATGGCCAGTTACTAGGTTCGGTAGCTAATGCTAACTTTGCGATGGTAACGTTCGTTTGCTCATTTGCTCGGCTGATATACAGCCTTGTTTCTCTTGATTTGGTTGTTAATTCTGACGTCATGTAGGTAACATTAGGCTTATTTGACTGGTCTTTTATGGTGCTGCACCGTCTAGGCCACGCCCACGTGCGCAGTGAACAAAAAGTGCTGCACCGAGAGCGACCAGTCGAATAGAATCAGCACTCGGTGTAGCACCCTGTAGCGTCATCACGTGATACGAAGAACATGGCAGACCCAAAGCAAGTGCGTATGGTGGTTTTAATGCACGAAATGAGCAGTGAGAAGGAGAGTGATGATGATGCGATGACTACGATGACATGTTCATGTTCTTTGGGGTGAGACTTTGTGGCTGAGATCACTCAAACCTAAAACAAAACTTGGCTAAAAATCCACCAAGCCACCGTACATTCGGCAGATTGTTTAAAACGTGTGAGAAAAATACTGAAAACGATAAAGTTGTTGAAAACTCGCATGGAGCTCTGACCCGAGCGAGTGTCACGTGATCACAGTGCACTGAAGCTGCACCCGTTTCAAATCGGTGCAGAAAGTGCTACACGGAGTGCAACACCGAAAACGGTGCAGTACCAGTCGAACAGAAAAAGTTGCAAAAAGTGCAGCACTGAAGGCACAGTGCTGCACCATACATCCCCGTCAAATGAGGCTATTAGTTCACTCACTTGCTTGGCTGAAGTGCAGGCTTGTTTTTCTTGATTTGGTAGCTAATGCTAATGTTGTGTAGGTAACGTTAGTTTGCTCACTTGCTTGGCTGATATAAGGCCTTGTTTCTTTTGATTTGGTTGCTAATACTTATGTCCTGTAGGTTCCTAATGTTAGTTTGCTCACTTTCGTGACTTAGGGATGGTGTGTTATATGTCTGAGTAATGTGGCAATATGCTTAATGCTTATTTCTTGATATTGCCAGTGTTTCTTACTTTGCAATGAGACATACTGGAGCTCCGCATGCCTTTCTGCAGGCCGCATGGCTGTTGAACGGGACTCATGCGCAAGCTTGGAGGGAGAGAAGGTGCCGAGAGGGAGGGGTGGGTTGTTTTTATAATCTAGAATCTCAATCTGTCATTGCTCTTTTCTTGTGAGTTGTGGACTGCAACTTCAAAAAAAAAAAAAAAAAAAATTAAAAATCCAAAAACCATATAGAAGAATCACCACTTCTGTGATGGAAAGAATGTGTAGAACAAGAAATGAACTGGTCAAGCTCCGAAGAAGCCTCCTCATCTTTGAAACAAGATGGATTTAGTGTTATCATTTGGGCATGTTTGGCTGAGAGTCACTAGTCTTTATTAATGAGTGGGCTGCTGTCAGCAGCAGAAGAATGAAGAACAAAAATGTATACCAAGTGCTCATCTGCTTAGGCCTGATCATATACTGTACATTAAAACTCATTGAATAGCACTTCCACTTGCAGCATTCCTGTATCCTGAAACACTAATTACTAGCACATCCTGATTAAGCTAAGGTGTTTTCTGGACCAAAAAGTGCATTATTTTGACTAACAAAGTCTGTAACCTAACGTTAATCTGAATCCCACTGAATGGGCAATTTCACTGGCTGAGGACAACACTGAAGTCATTATTCCTCAAAACATGTACGAAATGAACAGAACCAGTATCTGATGCTGTGTACTGGTTACAGACTTTGGAAAGCCTTTAAATGCAAAAGATTTTGTGCTATGTACGAGAGTGAGATCTTGTTATAACATTGTTAGTTTGTCTTGTCACTCTTGGCCCACTAAAATGAGGAGCAACATAAGAAAATGTATGCACCACATAATTCCACATGTGGGTGTAACCACTGCATTTATGCTGATTGTCTACATTCATGTTTCATTTCAAATCCAGTGTGCTTGAGAACAGAGCCAACAAAATGCACTGTCCAAATAAAGTGCACAGACTTTGCAAAATGGCCTGCACCTTTCTGGTAACAACACATTTTTAGAAATGGCCTAAACTAGTGCAAATAAGTATCGTGAAGGGCTTTACTGTCTCTAAAATCATGATTTTTTTTATCCCAAAAGAAAAAACAGGTTCTCTCAATCTCTCAATTTTCATCACAAGCATAAACTATTGTGGGTATAATTAAGTTTAAGCACATATTACAGTTCTTCAGCTTCAGTGTAAGTATATTTACCTGCACCAAGGAGGTTATGTGATCAACCATGTTTGGTGGTTTGTTTATTACTTGCAAAACCCATCATTATCCCAAGTATGTTGATCATCATGTTTTTAGTCTAGCTGTCTGTCTAGTTCTGCTTGTGCCCACTCTCGCATTCATAATTCTAGAGATATTGACTTGCCATTTATAGTATAAGAAGTCGTATCTCCAAGGAAGGAGGAGTTCAATTTTGGAAAGTCATGGTCAAAGGTCAAGGTTAAGATTGTCAAAGAGGTGAAAAACCCTTTTGGCCAATATCTTGCTTCAAGAAAATGAAAGAGACATGGGATCTATGCAAAAATGTTCAGTCTTATCTTTTGTTTCTCAAGTTTTTGCAAGTGTTGCTCGATAAGTGATTTAATTTGTCTATTTGTTTGTTTTTTGGTTATTAAGCAGAATTTTGAAAAAAAAAAAAAAGAATGGTCAGATTTGTTTGTAAGTTTTACCAGTGGTTGATCACCAGCGTAGAGGTGATTAGATTTTGGGAGTGATCCTGATCTGGATCTGGATCCAGGCTTTTTTAGGTTTCTTCTCGATTGCGAGATGGCAAAATTTGAAATTTTAAGTCATATTTTCACAAATACATTACAATTTGAAATGAGGAAAACTGGAGGGCATTGTCTCAGTGATGTCAAGAAACTTATCACAGACTGATCGGTGTGTGCATGTACACTGATTAGCATCAAGATTAAAACCACATGCCTATTATAGCGAAGGTCCCCTTTGTGTTGCCGAAACCGCTCCATCAAACTGACATCACTTGAAGTCCCAAACTTAGGGTTTCCTGGCAGAAAATTTTCTCAGAGTATCACACTCCCTCCACCAGCTGTTCTTCTTCCCACAGTGGATACTGATGCAATTTCTTCCCAGGTAAATGGTGCACACAAACCCAGTCAATGTACATGATGTAAAAGAAAATGGGAGTCATTGGACCAGGCGACCATCTTCAACTGCTCCAAGGCCCAGTTGACAAGTTCAAGTGCACATTGGGGGCACTTTTAGAGGTGGACCGGGGTTAGAGTGGGCACTTTGACTGGTCTGCAAGTTTAAAAGTGCAATACACAGCAGGGTATGGTGCAATGTGTGTTGAGACACGTTCCTTATGTAAAAATTATTGAAATTTTCTGCCACTTGTGCCACAGTTGCCCTTCTGTCGATTTGAACCAGATGGGATAACCTTCATAGCCCTCTTGCATTGCTGAGCCTTGGGCAACCGAAACCTTGATGCTGGTTCATGGTTTGTGCCTCCTTGGGCTGCTGTCAGTCGGTACTCACATCTGTTGACGGGGAGCACCCCAAAAGTCATGCCACTTCAGAGATTCTATAACACACTTATCAGTCCATAACGATTTGGCTCTTATCAAAGTCATTTAGTTCCCATTTGTCCCACATCCAATGCTTTGAGTGCAAGAACTAACTGTTCGCTTACTGTCTAAGATCTGTCTGTAGACTTTGACATGTGCTGCTATTATGATATAATCAACATTATTTGCTGCATCTGTGACTGGTTTTAATGTTTTGGATCATCGATGTAAGTTACTAATCTGTTACTGTTACTGATGTAAATAATCGAGGAAAGGACCTCCAGCCGGCATGACATTATTGGTGAGATGATGTAGATTCCTGCTACAATAAAAACAAAAAATACAGTAGTGTGCAGTGATGATTATGCACCATCGCTTTCATCTAAAAGGGGTTGTAATATATTACTTCTCCATAATTTGTTGGTGAAAATGTATTGAAAAAAACTACTGTTGGCAATGAAAACAAAAACAAAAAAATGTTGAAACAAAGAAGATTGCCACCCACACATATACATTTCTAGTCATAGACTCAGCACTTGATGAGTGGCAGGAAGGCGGCAGCTTTTTTTATAAAATGGACAGCCCCTTTTGTTTGTGTTTGCAGATGTATGCCAATTAAAATGCTAAAATTAAAATGCTGTCAGCAAATAAAATTTTCCTCTGAAATATATTTTAGAGAATAGTCAACATCAAGAACTGAATATGTCTTGCCCCATAACTCATGTGTCATAAAAAGTTATGTTCCCCAGGAATTCAGCGTTAATGGGCAAGGCGTAGCTTAATAAAAGTTTTCCTAGAGATGATGGGCAAGGACATTTTTTAGGGCAAAATTAACACCCACTGTCAGCAAAATGTCAACTCTCTTAAATCATCGAATTGTATGCTGGGTTATTTGATCCTTCACCACCAATCATTTCCACTCCAATTTTGTTTATTTAGTGTGCTATACTATTTTTCATCTGAAAAATTTAGTCCATGAGTCAGGATTACACTTGGCTGTAATGGTAAAGTTAGGTATCCTCCTCATTGTTAAAATGAGATTTGTCCAGCTTGTTCATCATTTTAAAATTAATAATAGATGTGGGCTAAAACTCATGTTTTTAAATATAGCATTAGGTAGGATGTATGACTGTGACAACAAAAGCCTGTATTCACCAGTGATATCTTCACAGTGATCTTCATGCAGGCTTGTAAAGTTTTGAGATTCATGGCATGAGAGAAATTGTCCGCTCATAAGAGATTACACTGTGGGAGTTACAGGCATTTTTACAGAGAAATTATAAGACTAATAAAAGTGCTGAACGCACAGAGCAGTCCCCGCTTCTTTTAGGTCACAGCGATGCACTTCAGGTGTACTCATCAAAGCACAGGGTGTGTGGTATTTTGACTTAAAGAGGTGAAAGTCCTTCGTAATTAGCTCCATTTATTTCCTGTAACAATGATCTTAAACCAACATTAGGGACTGGGCATTTTGAGTCATTGTTATGGGTGTCAACCGTTTCATTAAATGGGCTGACTGTGGATTCTTGAACTTGGTGACAAACACTCGTGTATTTAAGCACCAAGATGCAGGTGTGGTTCAATTTCCGTCTCACCGCTGCGTTTACAGAGCACTCTTCACTCTCACTGTTAATTAACAGTGGCTGCTGTAAAAGAGGCAACACAGAACCATAGAGAAAGGCCTTTGAAGACTGCTTCATCTCTGATCTCCGTGAGTATCTTTCTATATCTACCCTAACTGTGGTCACCTGCCTGCCAGCACTTCAACCATGCCTCTCACAAACAACTCATTATTTCAGGTTATTCTATTGGAGAGGTACTTAAAATACAACTCACTAGAACACCGCACTCTCACTCACCATTATTCCACTGCCTAATTGGATGTATATTTGAATTCAAATACACAGAAGAAGAAAGGAACAGTGAAATGTTTTCCTGTGCTCTTCAAACACAATTTAGCCATATTAATGCTGCACTAAAAACAACTCTGTTTCCAAGTAGAGTCACAACAAAAAGCATAAAGCTGACTGAAGGCTGCGGAAAGCCGTGTGCTGATAAATTGGGACGAGGCTTTTTGAGCTGGTTTAAGATCTCCGGCCCTAATGAGGACCCACATTTTACGTTTTTCTCGACAATAAAAACAGCAAAGTGAAGTGTTGCTCTCTTCCACCGCACAGCCACTTTAAATTAGATCTTTGCTGAGCTCCATCCACTTTGCGAGCAAAAGCAAGGCAGGCGCACTTACATGGAAACTCAACACATCTATTTGATGGCTCCCCCCCCATACATTACTTTTTAAATGACTGATTTATTGACAGGCAATTAGGAGGCCAAAGTGGAAATGCAAAATGGGACTTTTTACAAAGGATTGTGCTTGGCTGAAAAGGTGATCTGAAAAAAAAAAAAAAAAAAAAACCCACTTCTTTGTAGTGCAGTACACACTTACCTGAAACAAGGTGACAGCATTTATTTGAATGTGTATATCCAGATTATTATTGCCTGTATTTTAATCTGTTTTCTTTGTGTGAATTTAAAACTTTTTTTTTGTCTTAAGCACCCAAGCTTGCAGACAGACAGGACTCATGCTTCTAAACAAACAGAATCAGAGCCTGTGTGTCTCATCCAGTCTGCTGTAATATTGCATTTGATTCAGATGAGGCTGCTTTGAATGTCAATGCATCTAAATTCTAATTCAAAAATGAAAATTTTCAGAACAGGCTTGTGTACTTTTGTCTTGGCTTCTGCGTTGCAGCTTAGTGAAATTGGACATAACAGTTTCTTTCAGGCACACAAGATTGAGTGTCATTATTCATTGGATAGTGACGCTTTTTTAAAATGCTAGTTCTGTACTCTCACACTTAAGTTTCAAAAGGGTACAATGATAATGAGGTTGAAATACAGACTATCAGCTTTTATTTGAGGGTGTTTTCATCCATATTGGATTAATTGTTTACAAATGACAGCACCTTAAGATAAGATGAGATATGAGTCCCCTCCATTTAGGGTCACATTAAAAAAAAATGGACAGTTTAATATAATGAAAAATAAAGTAATCATTTTGGTAGCACATTTTTTGCATGCAGTGACTGCTTGAAGTGTTACACATAGACGTCAGCAGACATTGGGTATCTTCCCTATCTTCCCTGGTGATGCCCTCCCAGACCTGTACTGCAGCCATCTTCACTTCCTGCTCATATCAGGGACCTTTTGCCTTCAGACTCTTCTTCACCATGTAAAATTCATGCTCTATTGGATTCAGATCTGATGATTGACTTGGCCAACGGAACTAAAGTAACAAAAAGCCTGCCATGGGCCAGTTCATTATGGTGCTCACTGCATATTGCCAATAATGCATTGTCACCATACAAATCCAAGTTGGAAAAAGTTGGGCCGGAATGGAAAATGCGCATAAAAACAAAAACCAGTGATTTCTAAATTTACTTTGACTTCTGTTTCATTGCAGACAGTATGAAAACAAGTTGTTCAATGTTTTGTCTGGTAAACTTCATTTTATTTGAAAATATAAATCCATTCCTGCCATTCAGGCCTACAATGCATTCCAAAAAAGTTGGGATTGGGAAAATTTAGGATCAGTTATGAGGTTAAAAAAATGAATAATGAGATGATCTGAAACATCTGATGTAAGCAGGAGATTGTAATCATGATTTGGCACAAAAGCAGCATCCAGGAAAGGCCTTGTCCTTCAGGAGCAATAATGGACAAAGGACTGCCTTTGCCCACGTGTGAGAAAAATCACCGAAACGGTTAAAAACAATTTTCCCCAAAGAAAAATAGGAAGGGAATTGGATATTTCACCTTCTACAGTGTGTAACACAAATCATTCAAGGAATCTGGAGGAATTTCTGTGCATAAAGGCCAAGGGCACAAGCCTAAGCTGAATATCCATGATCTCCAATCACTCAGAAGACACTTCATCAAGAACTGTCATGAGTAATAGAACCAAATGGGCTCAGGACAGAACTACTTTGGCGGACCTTTGGCAAGTACTACAATAAGTAAACTCATGGAATTTAAAAATGCACCACCCATTTTCCTCACAATTTAAGAAATCTGATTTCATACTTCAAAGAACAAAAGTTAAACTTGTACACTGAGCATATGATATTGAAAATGGGATGATAATTTCTCTGGTTACGCGTCAGTGATTTGCGACATAACCAATTCGTTTTATCCTCCTAGGTTGAGCAGTAGCCCTTCCTAAAGTGAGTTGAGCCAGATTTTGACCACTCCCAAAAATGACGAGGTCCATGGCTATAAAAAGACCACAAAATGAAAAGGTTCGGACAAGTCTGCACAAAGCCTCGACTGAGCGATCCACACAGGAACCGAGCCATTGGTTTGCTTCAGGCTGGTCAAAGCCGAAGAGAAGTTGCCAGACGAATGCATGTCAGCCATTCCACAATAGTGCGTCTTCAGCAGCGATATAACGCCACTGGGACCATTGCAAACCGCCCGCAGCCAGGTCAGCCACGCGTGACTACCGCTCGTCAGGATCATCACATCCGCCTGGTTCATCTGAGAAACAGATTTTAACCAGCTTTGCAAACTGCTGCCACCATTGTGGGGAGGCACCACCGACCTGTGTCTGGAAGAACAGTGAGGAACCGCCTGCGTGACGCAGGAATTCGAGATGAGCCAGGCGGATGTGATGATCCTGACGAGCAGTAGTCACGCGTGGCTGACCTGGCCACGGGCAGTCTACAACGGTCCCAGTGGCGTTATATCGCTGCTGAAGACGCACTATTATGGAATGGCTGACATGCATTCGTCTGGCAACTTCTCTTCGGCTTTGACCAGCCTGAAGCAAACCAATGGCTCGGTTCCTGTGTGGATCGCTCAGTCAAGGTTTTGTGCAGACTTGTCCGAACCTTTTCATTTTGTGGTCTTTTTATAGCCATGGACCTCGTCATTTTTGGGAGTGGTCAAAATCTGGCTCAACTCACTTTAGGAAGGGCTACTGCTCAACCTAGGAGGATAAAACGAATTGGTTATGTCGCAAATCACTGAAGTGTAACAAGAGAAATTATCATCCCATTTTCAATATCATGTGCTCAGTGTACAAGTTTAACTTTTGTTCTTGGAAGTATGAAATCAGATTTCGTAAATTGTGAGGAAAATGGGTGGCACGTTTTTAAATTCCATGAGTTTAGTTACAGCCACAAATGCCAGTTGAAACTGTACTGTGCAAGGTGGAAGCCTTCAGTGTCAAGAATCACCGCCAACTTCTCTTGGCTTGCAGGCATGTGTATTGTGGACAGACAATTCATATTTCAGATCCTTTTTTGGAAGAAATGTACACCATGTGCTTCGGACCAAAGAAGGTAAGGACCATCCAGACTGTTATCATCTACAAATCCAAAAGCCATGGTGTGTTATAGTATGGGGTTGTGTCAGTGCCCTTGGTGAGGGTTACTTGCACTTCTGTGAAAGCACCATTAAAGGGGCAATAAGCGAAATCGTTTCACCGCTAGGTTTGCTGTTGTGCACTGCCTGTAGACCAAAACAAAGTGTGTTATGAGCCACAACTCCCTCTGCCTCTGCTATTCGGCAGAATGTCGGGCCAGTTTAAGTTTCCGCGGCGTTATTACTCAGTACATCGAACCTGAAATGCTCACGAAACTGCAGATTTGCGCTAATTGCAAATATTAGCTGGCTGCCTGGCTACTCACCTAACACAACCGTAACGCCTGGCCCATTGCTGGGACCGAGCCGCTAACAACTCAAGCTCCGGACATTAACCCATGCCACGATTGTAACATTAAATTTAATTGAATTGACATAGCGACATGTGCCTAACGATACTGTAACACGAATGAAAGCAGACATTTGACTTTATGTTGTTACTCACCTGTCTAGGTGAAGAAGAGCTAGCTCCGAGTCTAATTGTAGCCCCTTTAGCTCTCGCAGTGCTCTCCACCTTGGAAATGCAAGGCTAATATTAATCCGGGTTCTGTCCCTTTCTTTATCCGACAACTTCTTCGCCAACGACCGTTGTTTCTTTAGAAGTAATTTTGGATCCTGCTCGTCTTCAGGTGAACGTTTTGTTCCGCTCTCCGCCATTTCGCTTTTTAAAAAATACGCGCTGCCACTGCTCACTGGCTGTATGAATGCATTCTCAGGAAGGAGGAGGCGGCAATTCACATGAACGTACATGATCGCGCAGCCGGACCGGGCTTGTAAACAAGGGGCTGGAGATCAACACAGAGAGCAGGTATGTGACGTCCTGCTATACTCCAGATGAAATTACACCTCTTTTTCTTCACATAGCGATTTTTAATTCCTTCAATCTAGAAATGATGCATTTTCACTTATTGCCCCTTTAATGCTGAAAAGTACATTGAGATTTTGGAGGAACATTTTTGCCTTCAAGAAGACATCTTCAGGAAGAAACCCGTGCAAATTTCCACATGACAACGTAAAGCCACATTCTACAGGTATTACAAAGGCATGACTGCATAAAAAGTGGTTGCAGGTGCTGGACTGGCCTGGTTGCCGTCCTGACTTGTCCTCAATAGAGGATATGCAGTGCATTTTGAAATGCAAAATGTGACAATATTGAACCTGAATTGTTGCATACTTTAAGACTTGTATGCCAGAAGATTGGGTTAAAATTAAACCTGAAATGTTTATTCAGTTGGTGTTTACAGTCCCTGAATATTTACTAAGAGTTGTGAAAAGGAATGGCAACATCACAAAACATCACTTTTCTGTCCCAACTATTGAAACTTTTTCTGATTTGGAGTTGTCCATAGTCTTTTATTCATAATATGAGTAATTTGTATCCTCAAAAGCATACTAAATTCACACACGTTTTGGAAATCATATCATATAAAGTTAGGTACTGTGGGAAATTCAAGCAAAAATAGCATCATTCATGTAAATGCTGTACACCTGACCTTAGCATGTTGTATATGTGCTTTTGGTTGACTGAACATGATGATCTGCAGATGCCTTTAACTATGTTTTGACCATATGGTGCCCAAATTCCACATGCTTTTGCACCATTCAACTTATCATAACCTGAGTGACAGTAGGAGTTCTATCTGAAAACATACTTTCATGGAATTACAGTGTGGTGGTGATAGCAGTAAACTTTTCTTGTTATTCTCTTCTCAGCATAAATGTAGATCTATATTTTGTGCTTGTTTTGAGCCCTTTCGGTTGTAATTCAGATTCGGTTTTTATTGGGTTTTTGTCCTTTTATTATAAAACAGCTTGTAGTGACAAAGCAATGAGAAATCCACAGCACATGTCAATCATATTGCGGACAACCTGCAGGTGAGAGCTACTTTTGAGCTCAATAGATGGCACAACAACTTCAGTGTATGTATATTGCATTCATAATCAAGCAATCCACAAAACAAATCAGCCATTACTGAAACCACAGTTATTCTGACATTCACATATGCTGTATGTGTTAAGACACTCCAGTTCTGAACTCTGGTGGACATAATATTTTATTATTTTCCTGGAAAAAAATTTAAGTTAAATCAAAAAGTAGAAAAAAGTGCTTTTTTTTTGTATAATTACTTATGTTAAATAGTTATTGTCTGTTACAAAACCTCCAAAATTCCTATTATATTGTCTATCTTGTAGAAATGTGTTTCTCAGCAGATGAAAATAGATATATCTGGACTTTATTCAGTGATTAACTATTGACGATATTACACATCATCGCAGAATCAAATTATTACACAGTGAAACAAAACCCATAACAAAGAGACTTACGGGGTTTTAATCAACCCGTGGGACAGCACCCAGACCACGGTCATTTTCGCAACGGGTCAGAGTTATGTATGTGGACTGGGCACCAGCGTCATTAATATTTCCACCCATTCTGAGACAAGAAGAGCACGCTCTTATCTGAATGCTAATTTCCTATTTAAAATCCTCCCCTGTGAACGGGCCACTGGAAGATTTTTAACCGCAGATGTAGACTATCAAACGCATAGCTCTTCCAACAGTGCATTGAACCCCAATTAATTAACCCTTGGGCTAAGCAGGCACCAATGGTGGCCACAGGCGGAGGATGGCTGAAATTTAAATGCGCATCTCATTTTCAAAGAGTAAGCCTCGCACTTTTGTTAAAAAAAGCCATTTTACCCCATGCCTCACCCCAAACCCAGCCTCCATATCCCCTTCCCTCCCCCATACCACATCTAATCCCCCATAGATCCCATCTGAGATTTACAGATTCAAAGGGAAATCGTGGTCGATTGGAGCTGTTTGAAATAAAACGGTTTAAAACAGGCCTTTGTTTACCTCGTGCTCCCTCGCGATTCCCGATTGTGCGCACTAAATAGAAAGTGACTCGCCTTTAATTGGGAAGGTCTGTAAGCAGTTGTCATATGGACATGTTTGAATAGAGATTATGTGCAGCACTTCACTCAAATCCACTCCGTTTAGAGAATTAAACCCATTGGAGGTCTGTGAGGAAACCAAAGGGATTAAATGAAAGGACTATATTCACCCCATTAACACTTAAATGAGATAAGGAAGAAGCTGGTTATTATTTAAAATGTATCTGTGCTATTTGCAAAATGAAAGCTTTTATTTGTGTTAATCTGCAGGTAACACTGTGTAATATTAGGGATTACTGCTGTTAATATCAATAGTCACTGTAGTTGCCTTTCTTAAAAAATGCTGACATAAATATTGTTTGTTTACACCGGTATGAAGGAAAGAATAAACAAAAAATATTAAGATATAAAACCCCACTTGGAAGTAGGTGGCAGGTTTATGATATTTTATCCTTATTGAGAACATACTGAGATGGTATTCATGGCCAAAAGTGGATGCGTAAACAGAAATGGTATGTGAACAGGCAATTTTATTTTTACAGTTTTTCCCATAAATAAATTACTCTTCACACTCCATTTCCTGTAATGCAATTTACCATCTGCACACTCATCCTCCATAAAAATATGCTGGATTTTGACTAACAAGGAAAAGAAACAGCATTCATTGTTCGGTTTTAGGCATAAATGGCTTCGCTAATCATCGGATTTAGGATGGAGTGATTTATGGCTGGTTTTAAGTGTAGGCTATGATTAGGGGGCCGGTAGTAAGTGCACTGGGTGTCTAAGTGTGGCGATGGAGTAAATAGGCATTTTATTTATCGCTGTGCCAGGGGCCTCTTAGCGGAAGAGCGCTTTTCCAAATTGAAATATAGCAGAGTTTACACTCCTGATTAGGGCTTGAAGCGCTGAGCCCAAGGCTATCATCAAACAGAAACAGTGCTCGCTGACACCTAATTGTCCCTGGATTAATGCGCAAACGGTGACAGGAAACTGCCACCACAAATAACACAGTGTCAAAACGGCTGGTGGCCTGTTGTCCACTTTCAGCAAGCAGACTTAAAACCAAAATCTGAAACCCGTCGAAGCATGTCACGCTGAATAATCAAAGTCAATCTATTTTTTAATGCACAAACTTAAGTTGGAGAGTTTTTGAATCAGGTAGATGAACATCTGACAGAAATTGAAGTGGTTTTATATATTAAATAGCCAGTGCAGTTTTTTTCAAACCCTCTGCTGCACTTCTTGGCTGACCAAGCAATAGTAGATGATCAGATTAGTAGCATTTACTCAACAGAAAGGGTTTTCATTGCTCAGATATGGCAAAAAAAAAAATAGCGCCTGAGTATAGTCATAAACTCAAAAAAGGCTATCAGAAATACATGCTATTAAAAAGAAAAAGTATCTAATTAAGATTTATTACAAAACAGTGTTTGAAAGGGTTTCTAAAATTTTGAGTTAGCCACTCAAAATGTTGAAAAGTCCTTCAGGAGGAATGTATATCTCAAGAAGGCATCTCTGCATAGCCTACTCAATATTGCATCACTCTATCCATTTGTGTGGATTGTATTATAATCCTGACAGAGATCCAATGAATACGGTTCAACTATAGATAGTTAAAGCTACATTACTGAACATTTCCAAATAGCAAAAGCCCTCCTGGATTGTTTAAATCCATGCGGTTGTTCATTTTCTTTAAGGAACATTTTATGTCATACTAGTGCCCTCTGCTAAAAATGTGAGGCGGAATTCCCAATTTCAGAATTTTACTGATTAGAGAACAGCCTGACCTAATAACCAGCTAATGGACTAGCCGAAAACTTAGTTCACAAATGATTAAATATGGGATCCCATATACTGTAAAGTATGTTAAGTAAAACTGCAATACAGATTAATTTTTGAAAAGTATTCCATAGAATAGTGTAGTCATGAAATTCCAGATATGCTATAATTCATCTCTATAATAGTCAAATATGTTTAAAATGTTCCTCATATGTCAGTAGATTATCTTTTGAATGCAATTACTTCATGTAATATATTAAATCACATTGCCTGTGGCTTTTGAATAATTTCAATGATAGCATTTTTAGACATCAAATTCATAATTTTAATTTGGCCAAAGGTGGCAAAAACCTAAAATACAGTATGATACTATTTCTTTTGGTTCAATTGAATGCATGCAGTAACTCTGGTAACAAGCCCAAAGCACTTAAATTACTGAAATAAACATTTAGTCATCAGTAATCACACATTATTGAAAGAGGAAAGCATGATTACTTAACTGACAAATATTGTCTGAGGATTCATTTGAGTACATAAAAACACATTAAGCACTAACACCAAGTGTTGTACACTTCACTCCAATAAACTGCCCAAAAAATCATGCTGACCATCATTTTGTGAACTCGAAGGTTCGATAATTTCAATATGTTAAGCAATTGAAGAATACGTGTAATCAGCAGTTTCTTGTATTTGTATTTCTGTGTCAGCTGCACACATTAAAATTGTGTTTTCAACTTTTTCTATTTTTTAAAGCCAAGTTGAATAACTAAAAGGCCTTCACATCCTAATTCAGATTTTGAACATAAGAATCAGAATATTCAAGACTAAAAGAAAAGCTGTGAAACAATTACCCCGAGCAATTTGCCCATGAAATCCATCTGGTACTTTGTATATAGTTGACTCCCCCCGTAGGGGCAGTTGTGGATATGGAATGAACTAGGTGCCAGAGTTTTGAGATAGCATGATCAACCACAAGTCTCTAGGACTTTTGATGTTTCATATTCATCCACCAAGCATATTATTACTATTTATGTCATGTTGTACATGGCATTATTGTAAGTACAGTATATGTAGCTTATCATATGTAGCTTATCACAGTTGTGTGGCCTGGGACGAGTCACCTCAAAGGACATTGGGTGGGCAAATCATTCAAAATTCCCATTTTAATATTATGTGCCTAATAGAAGATGCAGGTTAGATGTCAAAGGCAGTATAGATTACACTCTTTTATGGCTTTTGCATGTTTGGTTGCGCAAAACAATCTCATCGGACATTATTGATGTTACAGATGTTATAGTAATCAAATTATCAGTGTGTGAAGGGCCCCTCTGTCATCAATGGCTGTAATAAATTACAATAAAGGTCATAATGTGCTTTTTGTTATGGAAGGTTTACATTGTAATGCTCAAATGAACACCACTGCCCTAGCCAGCATATTGCATTGCTGCTCATGGAAAGAAATTTGGGGATTTTCCCCCCCCAGAGGTCAAAATGTGAAAATAAAGTCATTATTGAAAGACATTGGTTGATGACTGAATTGTTGGTGCAAGTGTTTCTGAAATATAGATTGCAAACAATAATAAACATAATATCCAATGATTAATGGACTTTTCAGAGATGTAAAACTACCTGTCTGCATACCCTATCAAGGATTTTCTGCCATTATGTCATTCATTGACTTCAATAAATTCGCAAGAAGAAATCCCACCGATTAAACCAACCAATGAAAATCGCATGACAGAGACGGCCTCAGAATCAGCCTCAGGCTGTGCTGCCCCGGGCAGTGTCTCTAATCCCATCAACTCATTCATTCTGTCTCACTCATACCACTTAGTAGAAGAATTAAATATTTCATTAGGAAGATGTTTTCTTTCAGTGGGCAATCTTGTGAAAAGAAAAAGTGAAATGAAACATATCATGATACAACAGATTTTACACCCAGTGGCTTTGCGTAGCCTAAAATTAAGCGCGACGCTTGCCGATTACCGTCCATTAACTCCCGTAGCAGGCAAAATAGCCTAGGGCGACTTACAAGGTGACGTGAGCCTACTTGGCCACGGCGCGTGCGTTTGCACAAAGTTCCTCAGACACTGTGCACTATGGGAACCCAATGGGTGGAATATAAATGTTTTGCTTAACCAGAGGAAACACTGCGCTCACAAACCAATTGCTGAATCCATTAAGCTAATTTATTAAATGCAATTTGCTTTGTGTCATTGAGCTGAGTAATGCTGGAGTTTAAAAAGGAAGACGGAGCTCCAGTGGGTAGGACAGCAGAAGAAACACGAAGCTGACACGCAGAATTACTGAGAAATTAAGAGCTCTTGATGAAAAGGTGATTCCGGGACAAACTGTGGAGAATAACTAATACATTGGGGTAATTTTTATCAAGTAGATAACAGCCATACAAAGTGGACAAAATAGCTCATTAAAAGTAGGTTACACTCTTGAAGAGGTAAAATGTAATTTGGGCACAGCATCACATTGCTGTGTGATGTCAAACACATTATATGGTATTGTGTTGTATTCCTTCGCTAGCCGCATACAAAAAATTGTTGCTCATAGATATGGTGGGCCCACAGGCCTGTTTGACAGCATTCCTATAAGCAGGAATGCATGATTAATATCTTGTGTTAGCTAATGCACACCCTGTTGTTTTTCTCCACACAGACACCATCCCGGTACTATTTTGCTATTCTATTTGTTCTACTTGAGGGTTTATATTTGCTTGTACTCTGAATTTACCATTAAAGAAATTTAAGGTCTCGTGTGACAAGTCGCATGCATTAAATTCAAAATTATCTTTTTTTGAGCTGTCACAAACGTCAATGTTGCATTATATTTTCTGTTTCACCATTTTAAATAATCCTGCACAAGATAACGAATGTAAAATGAAGCGTATTTGAATTCCCTCAAATGAAAAAAAAAAAAACCTTATACCACGCCTGTGCAATTTGTTTTGTTCATGTCAGAGGAAAGCCCAGAAAGCGGAGGGGTTTCTCTTTTCCATTACAAAGCGCAATACTCTTATTTCCATCACTGCTCTCTTAAGTAATTTGCAAAAAGCCAACAAAGTCTGGCTACATCCTCATAGCGCCTGTTTAAACCCATTACTTTTCCTTTTAATCAAACCTCCGTCGTGTCAAAATACACAATTTTCTCCATGAATCTCCCCGGCCTGTTACAGTTCACCGGCTGACCTTGAAAATGTTTGCTCTCCTAAATGTCTCCTCTTCGGCCTCTGATGAAATTTCTCATCACTTTTCTTTCCCAGCGAATAAATATCAGTCGGTCTATACAATCAGCGTGCTGGTATTGGCAAAATGATCACTTTTAGAAGGTGATGATAATGATAATAGCACCACTAAGACGAGCCTCAATAACGCAGAACAGATGCTGCTTTTAATGAAAATGCGAAGCATGCGTGTGCTATGAAACCACATGAAGCTCATGAAGAACTGATTTTTCATGGGTGTATACTCAAGCAACAATAATATTTATTCGCAAGGGAATAATAATAATAATAATAATAATAATAATTTATTCAAGTATTTATTTAAGAGCGGTATGTGGCCCACTGAATTTCTCATATCGGCTAGTTTCTTTTTATTTTTATAAAAGATGAAGAAAATGTGGTCTAGAAATATTGTTTTAAACGGTGACACATGTTTGAGGGCAAAAAGCAGCCTTTTGGTTGCATGATTTATCGCAATTCCTGGGAAAAGGCTCCCATTTTGGGCTGATGCTGTCCTAACGCATTTAACTCCAGCCATCAGCTATGATTAAACACCTGCTGTTGTGGGGAAACAAAGCACACTAATCCAATATGTATTTCTGACATCTTAAATATCACCCAATCCCCTGACATCAGGCACAGCTTTTCCGTGGGATGGAATTCTAAAACATATTTTTCTAATTTATGGATGGACAATAAATCAAAATTAAGCCGTGGACAATGAAATATACATCAGTGCGAACTGACTGTAAACTAGGGCAATATAGTAACAGGAGGGTGTAGATCGTATTCGAATTTCGCTTTTAGGCTACTGCTGTTTTGTTTTTTTTTTTCTATCAAGTCGACATACCCTACTATTATACAAAATAGGCCTAATTAACCTGAATTTATTCCACAGTTGCAAATATAGCAGTGCAAGATCCGCGAAGTATAAGACGTAAATATAGCCTACTCTACCCTACTATAAGTGAATTAAGCAAAAATGGCGATCAGAGGGATAGCCTATCCGATATCACAACCTATGTTGATCAAGCTTTTATGAGAGACTGAGAGGAAATCTTGCTTCTACTGAATAGGCTTAAGCAGAGATGTCTGTCACTATCCTATCCACAGATGGAATGTTGAATTCATATGCAATTTAAAATATCATTGGCGGATTTGATCTACATGTTACTCTGCAGTGCTCATAACGCTATGGGTTAGGAAACCCAGCAATGTCCACCGGAGAAAAAAAAAAATAGAATGGAATTTACTTCATTTGACAAATTCCACTACTTCTGTGGGCAACGTCGGACTTGAGGAATGTTTGGTCATATACTGACATTGACATCTACGCATTGAGAGGCCTAAAAACAGTTTCGAAATTTTGCGGTCAGCATTTCGCATTTTGATCTCCATTTGCAAAAAAAAAAAAAAAAAAAAAAAAAAGAAAATACTCATGTATAGGCTACGCTGTTTTAATGCAACTATTGTCTGATGCTACAATCTGCAACTTTCATCTTGAATGGAAACGAGGCCTGGCGTGGAATTAAATCATGATGGGAATGAAGCCATTAATGGTAAAATGCCATTTTGATTGAAAGCGACGACTTAAATTCTTCATAAAGTATGTAACATGAAATATCCCTGAACTATCCCGAAATATCCCGTTTATATTTTCTTAATTGGACTCAGTTAAGTTAGGCCTATAATTCAAGTTACAGGTCACCCAGGCAGCCTATACGTGCCCCCAAGTATTTGAGCCTTGCTTGCGGCATATCTGAATTTCGGAAGATGGCATAATACCTAAAGTTTTCTTTATTTCAGTTCGTATATTTAAATTAAATTACGTATCCTCCTTCTTTTATTACCTTGCTTAGCCTGTCTCCGGATAGGCCCACAACTTGGTTTTCTTCCGGTTCAACGTATTTCGTAGCGTACAAAGCTTACTTACCTACGCTCAAAAGATCGTGAAGTTACTGTGCCATTTTCGCCGCAATGTTTAACCCCCATCAGTGACCAGCTATATGGGAAGCCATTTTTGCCCGGCAATTGCCTGTCCCTGCCCGGTGTCCCATTGACGGTTATTGTTTGTGACTCCTCAATCCTATTGTTTCCCCGAATTTTCATCAGATTCCTGCTGATGTATTCCTTGCTATGAACTACTCGGACAACGAAAGCTCTTCAGTTCCAACTCAAATAATGAATTCTGTTCCCTAGTATAGAGTAGGGAGGGTCTAATCATAGAACTATCTAAGGCAGATTTTATTCCCAAAAAGAGCAGCCAATAATACTTTTAATAAAATTTAAAACGTAGGAAACAATTAGGCTATGCTGTAAGGTTCTGGCTAAGCACGCATACATTGTGACAGTTTTATGTTTAGTCAAAACACTTGTACATTTTCGAAGTGGACTTATGCATACGCAGCTCATACAATCAATGGAACATAAACCAGTAATTTATGTGGAAGATTAGCCTAATTAAAAAAATGCATTGTCAAACTTGAACGTAACAGCATCAGTAACAACTATAATTGTCTATAATGCTGTTAGTTAGAATGATAATTATTTATTTTAATACTTCCTTAATGAAAATAAACAATTGAGTGTACAGTTACTGTCTAGTCAGTTGGCCATAAAAAATATTTCATGTATTTGTATTGATATTTATGGTAATAAGCTTGTAGTTTTGTTTATTACTTTATCTAAATTAAGCCACACCACAACTCGTGCGACGATTCTCGACGAACTTATCAAAATAAATTTCAGAACCTTGGAGAGCGGTCTTTTCTGGCAGAAGTTTTTTTTTTTTTTTTTTTTTTTTGTCACGTACTGTAACAGATTCTCTGACTGCTCATAGCTTCCTGATTTGTACATACGAATGAGTAACTACTCAAGTCATAATCAAAGTCCGTGATGAGCCTTTTTTTTGTGGTGGCCTAATAAACTTGGGTCTTGGCAAGAGAACAATCACATTGCTAATCACCATAGCAAAAAACATGTTGAATAGAGGCCAACTGGCCAGCAAAAAGGATGAAAACAATCCACGGGCATGTTGTTCCCATGGATGGTGAAGGTGATGGTAAGGGAGGCAATAAACAACCCACGGATCATGGTTCAAGAACTGCAGTGATTGGGTGCATCTAGGGTCACCAGATGAAAACAACCACAACATGCTGCCTCCATAGCAACAAACTTTTGGAGGGCTTGCATGTGGAAAGTCAATGTTGAGCTTAAGAGACAAAACCAAGCATCTGGAGTTTGCCAAACAGTCCTGGAACTGATCACAAAAAGTTCCAGCAACAGATGCAATTGAAATGTCTATACATACTATTAGCATGTTTTGCAAGCAAAGCAAATAGAGTGGGCGGCATAGTGGTTAGCACTGTTGCCTCACAGCAAGAAGGTCGTGGGTTCGATTCCGACCAGGGGCCTTTCTTTGTCGAGTTTGCATGTTCTCCCCGTGTTTGCGTGGGTTTTCTCCGGGTACTCCGGTTTCCCCCACCCACAAAAACATGCATCATAGGAACACTCCAACCAGTACCCCTGACCAAGGAACTGGCTTTAGAACTGGAGTTGGTCCCCGGGCACTGCTCTGTGGCTGCCCACTGCTCCTAACTATAGGATGGGTCAAATGCAGAGGACAAATTACCCCACGGGGTTCAATAAAGTGTATCTTATCTTAGAACCTCGGTCAAATATGCCAGTGGGTCACTGATGAAATCAGGCTCTCTCTGCTAGTTGGTTAAAACTTGATCATAAATATGTGTTTCTTTTACTGTTTTAATGACACTGTGCAATTTTTCAGCTATCTGAGATCATCTGCCTTGCTCCTCTAAACCTATGTAGGAAATCAAAACTCATACATTTCATTCATATCAATAGGCAATTTAATGTTTCCAGTTAGCCTGGCATGCATTCCTTTGGACTTTGAGGGTAAACCTGAGCACCCAGAGGAAACATACATGGCCACAGGTCAAACGTCCAGAATCCACACTGAAAGGCTCCAGGCTGGATTCGAACCCACAAGTTCCTTGCTGTGAGGTAACAGCGCGACTCACTGATCCACTGTGCCGTCCCTGGGTCATAGATGGATTTTCCACCGAACTGATTAAGTGAACAATATCCATGTTCTGAAGTGCACATCCCAGTCTGGCATTTAATAATTGAAAGTACAAAAATGATTTACTAAAATAATAACATATAGTTTTGATAAATTCAAACTTAACCTATTGATTCTCTCCAAAGTTTTGTAGTATTTGCAGTGTTTTGTTTATTATCAAGGGTGCCAATAATTCTTGACATGACTGCGCAATTACTGCTCAGCACTATGCGTTAGTGCTCATATAAGGATAGCATACCTTAAGCTCTGTTAATTGTGTCATCTTCCTTTAGATTCAATAGAATGATTAGATAAGTGCAAATTTAATTTGATGAGAGTGTGTAGAAGTGTTGACATTTCTATTCATGCAGCAGCTTTTCACACAAAACAGCACGATTGAATGGCCATGTCAACGATACGAAAATAAATGTTTGCTTTTGTAATAATATTGCTTTACCTTGCAATAATTGCAATGATGAGTTCTACTGACCTCCATTGACTGCCATGTTCAGTGCATATATTGAAACTTGTGTGCGGTGAGTTAAAATCTAATTATGGCATGCACTTTCACAAATGAATGCATCCAAGCAAATTTGCCTGCAGTGACCATGTTTATGGCCCATACAAAATGACTGATGGACCTACATAGTTCAGACTTCTTCACCAAGACTTTGCTCTCAGGTTTCTTACAACTTATTGAACAAAAACACTATACGCATATGAAGATTACATCTGCACACACGTTGAATCAAGTACTATTGCACATGACATTGAGCATGGTGCATTGGACCACAAACACTGCCCACATCTTTTTAATTTAGCTTTTTAAAATATTTTGAAAGCTTATTGATTGTGACCCATTATTTTCCAGTATATGTGGATAAAACTTTTCATAATTATGTCCAGAAATTTCAAATGAACTGGAAGCACTTTTGAAAAGGATTGACTCACAACTCATTGGCTGTAGTAGTGCTGTGGCAGGTTTTTGCCAGATAGTCACCATTAGAGCTAAAGTGGCCTCAAAATAGCTTGCATGGTTGGTCCATGGAGATAGCCTCTCTGAATCTTCTGACATAAGTGGGTAAAGCCTTTCTGCTGTGCAACAGATGGTCCACACTTTGGTAAAACCAGTGCAGGTACGACATCCTCTCTCTGGTTTCACATCCGACAGTGATGAATACAATCGTACACTGGCCTGCACTCATGCATGAGCAATTCAAAATGGAGGGAATTTTTTTTTGACTACTGAATCACTATTGTCAGATAGTAAAGTCACTATTTGTAAAGCATGTTGGCGTGCTGCTCAAGGGTCAGTGTCCCCCTGCCCATTATCCTACTTTGTTCTATATGAGCTATAAGGTGGTACTGATCTGAGATCCACTCAGATGCCTTGTGGACATGGATCTGAGCTTCAATGCCAGAGAGTGCAGTAGGATTTCAGGCTCTATACTAGGTATGCTTAATGTTGTGCAGTTTCTTATTTGACGGTGAATCTAACATACCACTCCATTCTTTATATTTTGATTTTTGAAGTGCTCTTATAGGGTTTTTATAAGGTATTGTTTGTTAGGATTCTCTTGAAAGCTGCTGTGGAGATATTTGATTTCACGGAATTGAAAATGTGCCAAATGTGGCAATGCTAAAATAACAGTGTCACAAAAATGCATATAATGCTCTTGGTTTTGCGCCTACTACTCCAACTGTAATTTGGAAATGAAAGGGTAAAACTAAGACGAGACTATTCACCAATGCATTATATAAAATGATGAAAACAAAAACCCTAATTGATGCACCTGTGACAGTTGCCTGTCTTGTACAGTGATGAAGATTCTTCTTATCTATGCAGAGCTGTATGTATGTGTTAATTATTTATGTGGAAGAGTAGATAAGACAGCAGCTGAACCTGTGAGCTTGTGCGTGTGCAATTTTTCATTCTGCGTTTCATCTCGGCTCTACCCCTGCAACCGTGGACCTAATCAATCTGCCGGCTATTAACTTTGTTAATTGATAATGCATACTAATTAGGCTGAGCACTGTTACTTTAGAGACTTCGAGAGGGTAATTTTAGGCACCAGTCCAAGAGGAGTTTAAAGCAGCCTGCGTGAGGTTAAAATTCATCAAGCGAATGGGATGTAATTTATATTACAGCGAGACAACGGTGCTTTACTGTTCAAAGCAGCTCTGGTCTTGTATCATTTACAGATTCTTCGACAGAGTCTGCTTATTGACCACAATTTAATTGGTGGTGTGGCCTGTCAAGGTGTTCAAACCAAAGATAATTTATTTTCAAATTCAGCAAATCAAAAAATATGCAACATCAATATTTAAGAGTTTTTTTTTCAAGTAACTTTTAATTTTTAGTATAATGGGGTCTTACCACATCATAGTACCATAGCCATGACTGGTCAGCAATCGGTTGAATTATTGATTGCTGTAATAACAGTTTATTTTATGCAACTGATGTCTCATTGAGCAAAGGCAGGTTGCTTCATATGTGGAACATTCATCCACCGCAATAAATAAATAAATATCTCAAACATCCCCATACTAGTCTGCATATTAGTCTTTTAGCATAACATAAATGTCTTTTCGTAATATGTAATCAGATATAATCACTCAAATAAACTTTTACTAGTATGCGGGTCTATTGTTGGTCATTCAACGATTTGAAATGTAATATGTATATGGACTGGAAATAAAAAAGGGAAGTTTGGAAAATTGATAAAGTTTTCAAATAAGGAGATTTTCCCCCTTCAATGATTCATATCTACCATTTATATGGTACATTTTTAAGACAATGGCAAAAATGCTATACTCTTACTCATCAGTATGACCCATAAAAAAAAAAAATCGTAACATACTTAAATATGTGAAAATCTCAACTCAGCAGAAACTTATTCTGCACTCAGAGCTGCAATGCTAGTTTTAACTGTGATGTACTCCACTTTCGTGGGTGTATCAGGAGTTCTAAACAACTTAATTCTTTTAAGTGACATTTTTTGCTCAGCATCATGTACAGCCTAATGTCCTACCACAGCTATTGTGCGCTGGCGTAGTACATTAGGTGGTGAACAGAGCTTGCATCTGTCCCTGTCCGTTACTAGGCTTGGGTCCGTCACTGTGACTTTTAGCAGGATACTTAACCAAAATGTGTATACCCTATGGTATAAAAACAAGTTTTGACAGTAGTTCTGGATAAGAATGTGTTAAATCATGGTATCATGAGGTAACATAAATAGAATACACCAGTAAATTGCCATACTTGTAACAAGATGAATGAGTCAGCTTTACTTAGTTATTGAGCAACTAAAACTGAAATTTTATTCGCCCATGTCTTCAGTACCGTCAACGCAAGGAAATTAAGTCGACTTACACATTTGTTTTGTGGTAATTGGTTGCCAGAAAACATTTGAGCACAACAAGGTATAGGGGTTAACAGTGTTAGTCATTATGAAGGCATTTTGCAGTTTGTTTTGACTTACAGTGAGAGGTGCCTCCTTCAAAACCAAATTGCTTTTAATGCACAGCACCCTAAGTGCTATATTATTAGACTAATTACATTGCTTCCAACATGAATGACAACAGTCATTGTGCTGAACTGTGACAACCTGGACCTAAAGGAGTCGGATAAATTGAGAGACATTTAATGAGAAAATGGCCACCAGCAAACATCCGAGTAATAGGTAATTCC
This sequence comes from Gymnothorax javanicus, assembly GCA_029692085.1. Taxonomy (NCBI): domain Eukaryota; kingdom Metazoa; phylum Chordata; class Actinopteri; order Anguilliformes; family Muraenidae; genus Gymnothorax; species Gymnothorax javanicus. The sequence goes on along the minus strand of CM056194.1, from coordinate 160,383,689 downwards.
AGTGCCTAATGTTACCTAATTTTCATATCTGACTTAATCAAGGCGTGCACTGATGAAAACAGTAGGTTTGTGCTGTTCTCGCTATCTTTCTATCGAAATTGAAGCTTTCTGCTTGCTAAACAGTAATTACTGGAATTTGCTTGGAATGAAAAAAGCGAGGCAGAAACAGGAAAATAAGTGATATTGATGTGGAATACAATCTGCCACTGTTGAAAGTCATGGATGTTGTGATATTGTATGAAACTGTTCTTCTATTATTTCACCCCCTCTCTGTTCATTGCTTTCCTTCCCATGTTCATTTTCAACAGCTAAGTCTTATTTACTTCAGAATTCTGAGTTAAAATATCTTTGAAAAAAAAAAACAACAATAACAAATAGGTCTCTATCAGCATTGCATGTGCACCCCTCTTCATATCTCAAAGACATCTACTGTGTTGCAATTTTCTTGATTCATAATATTAGATGTCTGTTTGTTGTATTAATAATTCATGATAAAAGCAGGGAGAGATGCTTGTAAGGGTGTACAGTGTGATTTCATTCACTCTGTTCGACCACTTGTTAAATCTTTTTGTTTGTTTCCCACCTCCTCAGGGGACCCAGAGACAGACAGCCTTGCCAGATTCATTTTCTGATCAAAGCTGTTTGATTTGGTCAATTTTGCCACATTGGAGACGTTCTCTATTACGGAGATAAATAGCCTTGGGCTAACTGTCAACGAAAACTTGTAAGCTAATAAATTATTCCAATTTCTTCCAGCGGATTTCTCTGGAGGCAGCCCCAGGAAATACACTTTTTGATTAGTAAATTTCTGTGTGTGTGTGTCTGGACATTCAGATGTGTCGACATTGATTAGTGCTGTAGCTTTTCAAGTGGAAGCTGGCTGAGGGGCTGTCAGTTGAAGGCAACCCTAATGCATTATGCATCGGCAGTGTCTGGATCCTGCCACCTCTTCCAAGTTGGGAATGGTGGGAAAATTGCCCTTAACTAGAATATCCTCCCCGAGTCTTTGCTGAGACTCCAGGAAGTCTGACAGAACTTTCATCCCTATGGATGCCCAGACCGGAAATGGGCAGCCGTCTACCATGTGTTATTGACACAAATAGGCAAAGTGAGTGGCATAACCGATAGGGGGTGGGAAAATTGATTACCTCCCCCCTCCACCCACCCACCCACCCACCATCTTTGAAATTGTCAGCCCCACTGTTATCTCTTCCATGCCTACCTTGACCCGCCAAAAATGCAGCCTTCCCCGGCCTCGCCTGTCTTTTTGCTTGGTTTAGAGCGGGCGACTCAATAAGCATCGCTACTTTGAAAGGATAATGGCTTCCATATTTTTGCCATAACAAATATATTGGTGCTTGCGAGCATGAGCTCACAGATCATTCATCAATCACCAAATGGCCCTAAATTATTACCTTTCCAAATCTCATAACAAGGGCAAGGAAATGCATAACGTAAATTAAACTTTGAAGGGTCAGCGGTTTGTAC
>CM056194.1:157404701-157559701 GCA_029692085.1 Gymnothorax javanicus | reverse complement strand
GTGTCCTCTTGTACTCCATCCACTTCTCACTTTCTGCGGTTGGGCCTGGAGTGTAGTTATCACCAGTGCCAAGGGTCTCATCCAGTACAGTCTAATAATGTAAAAAATAAAAAAAAAAAAAAAAAAAAAAAAATATATATATATATATATATACACCCTTGTGTCTCAATAATGGTCTTCATTTCAAACAACTAACATGTCATTAGATGAACTGTCTCCTTCTATTAGTTTGACGTCTTGCGTACCTCCCTGTCCCACGTGTATTGTGGAACAGGGAGGTAAGCAATTGTGCGTATTGTGCTCCCCTTACCCCTGTGTGAATGTGAGCGTATTCAAGCCTTATTTCCTGTGTGTTTAGAGTCACTAGATTGTAAGGCTTTATTCCACTAAGCTACCACTCATTTAGTCCTCTGATTAATACATATGTTACAATAATCTTCAAAATCGATTGTTTCTTCATGAAGTCTTCAGATTTCAGTCAATAGGAGCAAGCTCCCAAGCCCTTTCATCAGTCTCCAGTATTGTCACCACGTTTCTATTAACCATCTTTGCCGGTCTGTTCCTCTGCCCAGTTTATTAGGGACACTTTCCAAGACTTCAGGTTTGGAACAGCGATCCTGCTAAACTTGGTCCTTCTGTCTAGCAGTCCAGCTTCAGCAAGAGTGAAACCACCTGGTTACTGCCCAGGGAAGCTACTGGCGAGGAGCAGCCTTACCCCAGAACCCAAGCTACATTTCAACAGCTAAAGCTGAACTGTTTCCCTGCTCTAAGGCTAAGGCCCCATTCCTCCGTGTCGACTGTATTCTCACCAATAAATACACCTTATTGGACTGAACTCTGCATCTGCATTTGGTTCCTTGTCTGGATCATTATATATCGCCAGTTAGTAGGTTTGGTAGCTAATGCTAATGCGGTTTAGGTTATGTTAGTTGCTCACTTGCTTAGCTAATATGCAGACTCATGTCTCTATCATCTTTCAATTACCAAGCACAAGTGCAATGAATTTGAGATAGCATGCTATGTGTCTATGAGTAACATGTACGTGCTTAATGTATACTTTTTGTAATTATTAGCATTTCTTACTTTACTGGGCCTTCTAATGTGTTTCTGTGTAGGGCTTTTTAAATGAACGTGTGAGTGAGCATGAAGGGCTTCAAGGCAGGGGCTATAGGAGGGACAGAAGAAGCAGAAAGGGAGTGGAGGTATTGTGGTCAAATCTCTCTCTCTCGCTTTCTTTCAGAGGTTACCCACTGCAGCATTAACTCAGCTATTTAAACCCCCACCATTTTATATCTTGTCTGCTAAATTGTGCCTTTGTATTTGCTTGTGTCCTTCAAGCCTGGTTTGTGATTTTGCTACTGGTTGCTAGTCTCTAAACTCTACCTGTTTTTTTTTTTTAACCTTTCCTTCACCTGCTCTTTGAGGAACTGTTGCTCTGTTTGGATTTTCTGGATTTTTGACTGTTTATGTTTATTTTGGCTGTAAAATAATCACCCTTGGAATTTATCATTTTCATTTGCACTTGAGCGCTTTTCAGCCCTGCTTGACACTAGTTATAAATACCACAAAATAAAAGGTGAAATTCTGATCTCTTGTCTCCTTTCATATCCTTTGATCTCAACCCCAAATGTATTCAATATATTGCAAAAACAAAGGAAGTCGTCAGGCTGATCAAATACTCTTGAAGGAGGCTGTATTAATATTGCATATTTACGGCTCAGCCTCTACACTGGAAAAGTTGTCTCAACAGCTTCATATCCTTCTGTAAAGACAGCATATAAAGCAGCAATTGTTTTTTTCCATGAATTTATATTAATGCATGTAGATTGGATAGACACCCTGTTTTGTTTGTTTTTAAGTTTTGTTTTCTTTTGTATCAGAGAAGTTCAGTGAATACTTGATAATTTTGTTTATTGTTTTAGCAACCGCTCACTACCAAAGCTCATTAAATGGCTGTGCTGAACCTGAGTTAGCTTGTGCTGCTGGCTTTCTTGGGAGTGGGAAGAGTTGGTGGGGGGGGGGGGCACTTATCATGTTGTGTCTTGGATTGCCCTAGACCCGGGGCATAACACACCCAAATAAGGGTTTTATTATCCAGTCTCAGCAAATCACTGCATCTCTTTGTACTTGACATGAAGTGAACAGCCATTTGCAGATCGAGCAAAATAAATTAATAAACCCCATTGTATGACATGCTAATTTAATTTGAATTGAGACATCAGGCAGGAAAGAAACCATGGTCTTTTTATTCCAAGAATGGCCTTGTCCTTTATCTAGCTCACTGTTACGAGGTTTGTCTCTTGAGAGGCACTAAAATTGTTTCCTAATTCGTAGTATGTCTCTGACGAGAAAGAGCATGTGGACGGTGGCCACCTCCAGTCCATCATGTGGGATTTTTTAATGGAAAAATATTTGCATCCATTTAGCTTTTCAGGATCAGAAAAAAAAATCAGAAAGATGATAGATTTATCCATTATCTAGACTGCATCCTCATCAGGGTGGCATGAGGGTTTGAGCCCATCCCAGCTGACTAGGGGCATCTCAACAATCAATTGCAGGGCTCACAAAGCATTTACACCAATGGGAAATTTGGAGTCTCCAGTTTTGGCTGTGGGAGGAAGAAGCCCGCACAAACAATGGAGAACATGGAAATTCCACACGAAAAAGTTCCACAGCAGATTCAAACCCACAACTTTCTTGCGGTGAGGCAACATCACTGTCCACAGTGCCACTATGCCACCCGAAGATGACACATATCCACCTCAATTGATTTTATCCACAAGATCCCATATACTATGTGGATTTCAATGTTTTTGTGAAGAGGAACAGAATAATTTTGGTAAGAATCACAAAATGCATTAGCTACCTTGGTGCTTTATATGTGAATGTCATCCTCTGCTCTGGACACCTAGGAATTCATCCAGCCATTAAGCTTGGCACATAAGTAAAGTCGGATTACTTGCCTCTTTATTCAGAGTATTAAATAATCACACTTTACTCAAGAGTACCCCATAACTTTGCTGAATACAAATGGCTGAATATGTGCCAAGGTATTATTCATTACAGGGGATGACTTTGACATATAAGAGCACAAAGATAACCAATGTAATTTTTTATATTCTTGAGCACGTTAAAAGCAAGCAGATTTATAAATATACATTCTAAACCATCCAAAGAGTCAGCTAAAAAAAAATCTTGACATTTGAAACCGTGAACTCTTTAAATATTAATCTTGTAGAAGGAATGGGAAATCATTTTTTATATCATTGAAATTCTAATGGAATGTATGAGCATTAAAAAAAAAATCAATGATGAAAGTTGTTGTGTCCTGTTGCTGTCAATTTCACAGGGCAATGCTTTGCATATATCTAAAGAAATGGGTACTGTCTTTGAGCATAATTATGTGAATAGTTTATGTTGTCCATGAATCATGCTTATAGAATTGCATTCCTCAAAGTTTGCAGTGTTCAGCACTAGTCGTGAGGCTTCTCAGGACTGTCTATAGTGACATTTTGAACCCAGGGTTGCAACTCATAAATAATGTACAAGCATAAAATGAAGCCCTGCGCAAATTCTGCTGGGCACAATGTCAAGCTATCTGATCAGCTGTAGTTCAGTTGTTTTCAGCTTGTCAGAGCCAACTGAGAACACAACAGTCACCTGACTTTGCTCTTTCACGATTGATTGAAATTAAAATCCACAGTCTTATTTAAGCTCGCCATCATAAAAGCACCTTGAGCTTTATTTCAATAAAGTCTGTGACACTAATTTTGCATCTTCGCCTAAGTTTTGAGCCCCAAGTCTGCCAGGTATTGTTCTTGACAATCTCTGCATGGCGGAATCATAAAAAAAGCCTCAGAACCAAAGAAATAAAAATTAGAGGAAAGATTCAAAAAAAAAAAAAAAAAAAAAAAGTGAATAAAGCGTTATTTTGTATGCAAATCAAAATTATATTTTTCACAGAATAGCAGAAGTAACTTTGATATTTTAGCTACAGTCTTATGTTTAGCTAGCCTTGTCAAAATAATGTAAAATTGGCACCCCTCTTTGTATTTTCATGGATCATCAAAGTATGCCTTGGCCAGAACAAGGTAAGGGGCTGTGCACACAGGAAACATGCCTGCATGTATAAAACACAAGACGCGACATACACATCTTTTAAAAGTGAGGAGAAGAGGAGAAGATTTGAAACATTGCTATAACAACATACGACAGCTCTGCTGTCAATGGCCGCGGTTACATGACGACTTTTCATTTGGAATGAATTAATCCGAATGAAAATTTGGAATGAATTTTTTTTCCAGCGAGTTTACATGGGATATAGTCATTCCGAATGGGGGTTTACGTGGAAGACGCATTTAATCGCTTTCGCGCAAGGTTTGGTGCTGGGAAGGCTTCTGCTTGGATAGGATGCGGGGCAGATATGTGTATATGTGTTTCTGTTTAGCCTACCGGTAGAAAAATATTAGGCTTGTCTTCGTTCCTAATAGCGACAACATGAATGACGTTAGCAGTGCCTTTTTCTGACTGATTTTGCTTTTATTTTTGAAGCAGCAGTATGACCACATTATTTTAATTATTGTCATTCGTCTGTTGAGGAGCAGAAAGGAGGTAGAATACCGGAAGGGAAAGGTAGCAAGCATGCGCAGAAAGAACGGAATGAACTATTAAGAGGAATGAATGTTTACATGTACGAAAGATTCTTTCAATCGGAATGACAAACGGAATATTACCTTTAATCGGATTCAATTTTCAATCGGAGTGGCCATTTTCATTCCGATTGAGGTGTTTGCATGACCACTTTTAGTCGGAATGGCCTTTCATTCCGAATGAAAGTGGAATTAAACTGTTCATGTAAACGTGGCCTATGTCTCATATTTTGACATTTGCGCTAATATTGTTTATCAAAGTGGACTAAGCCTTCATATAATGAAAATTACATATCATTCCATTTTTTGTGCCCAGTGTGATAGATAACAAACACAACACTCAGGGGATTCTCTAATCTACAACCCCAATTCCAAAAAAGTTGGGATGCTGTGTAAATTTTAAATAACAACAGAATGCAATGATTTGTAAATATCATAAACCCACCTTTTATTCTCAATAGAACATAGACAACATATCAGATTTGAAAGTGAGACATTTTACCATTTCATGAAAGATATTAGCTCATTTTCAATTTGATGGCAGCAACACATCTCAAAAAAGTTGGGAGAGGGGAAACAAAAGGCAGGAAATGTAAGTGGTACTAATAAAAATCAGCTGAAGGAGCATTTTGCAACTAATTAGGTTAATTGGCAATAGTTCTCTAACGTGCCTGGGTATAAAAAAGCATTTTAGAGAGCCAAAGTCTCTCAGAAGTAAAGATGAACAGAGATTCAGTAATCTGCAAAAAACAGTGCCTAAGAATTGTGGAACAATTTCAGAAAAATGTACCTCAATGTAAAATTGCGAAGACTTTGAATCTACAGTACACAATATCATCAGAAGAGTCAGAGAACCTGGAGAAATCTCTGTGAGCAAAGGACAAGTCCAAAGGTCAATATTGGATGCTTGTGTTCTTTGGGCCTTCAGGCGGCACTGCATAAAAAACAGGCATGATTCTGCACTGGAATACACTGCATGGGCTCAGGAACACTTCCAGAAGTCATTTTGTATGAACAGTTAGCCGTGCAATCTAATGCAAGCTAAAGCTGTATCATGCAAAGAAGAAGCCATATGTGAACACAATTCAGAAACGCCGCCGTTTATTTTGAAACGTTTTTCTGGGCCAAAGTTCATTTAAAATGGACTGAGGCAGAATGGAAGACTGTTCTTTGGTCAGATTAATCAAAATTCGAAATTCTTTTCGCAAACCGCTAACGCCGTGTCGTGTGGTCTAAAGCGGAGAGGGACCATCCAGCTTGATATCAGCGCACAGTTCAAAAGCGTACATCTCTGATGGTATCGGGTTGCATTAGTGCCTATGGCATGGGGAGCTTACACATCTGGAAAGCCATTATCAATGCTGAAAAGTATATGAAGAGTTTGTTTCCAAAACGCAATATATCCATTTTACTAATTTCTAGTAAATCAGCTTTTTCTATGTTGGCACCTATTGCATTTTACAGAAAAACACAAACTTTGACCATAAAAAATACACATTTCAGTACGAATTTCTAAAAACAGATTTTTGCACCATGTGTAAGAAGCTGAGGGCTATCGCTCTATGGTATTATCTCAAATTTTTGTAATTTTGGCATTTATTGCATTTTGGAAACATACTCTTCATATAGAGGTTTTATAATATATGCTCCCATCTGGGAGGCCTTGCATATTTCAGCAAAACAATGCCAAACCACATACTGCATCCATCTCAACAGCATGGCTTCGCAGTAGAAGAGTCTGAGTGCTGATCTGGCCGAGCTGAAGTGTGGACCATTCACTAATAGAAAACATTTGATGCATCATAAAATGAAAAATCCGGCAAAGAAGACCAAGGATTTTTGAGCAGCTAGAATCATACATCTGAAAATGGGACAACATTCCTCTCCCAAAACTTCAGCAATTGGTCAATTCCCAAATGTTTACAGACTGTTGTAAAAGGAAGAGGGGACACTAAACACTGGTAAACATGGCCCTATCCCAACTTTTGAGTTGTGTTGCTGTCATCAAATTCAAAATTTAAAAAGCTAATATTTTTCATGAAATGGCAAAATGTCTCACTTTCAACATCTGATATGTTGTTTATGTTCTATTGTGAATAAAATGTCATCTTATGAGATTTGCAAATTATTGCATTGCTTTTATTAGCATTTTACACAGCATAACATACCAGCAAACATCACTACCTGCATTTAAATAGTATTTACTGAAATTTTTGCCTTTGTGTTACTCATACTCTTGCAAACATTGGTAAATGAGAGATGAGACTTTGTTTTTTTTTTTTGGTCAGCAGTGGTTTTTGCCTTGCAGGTCTCTTATGGACGCCATTTTTGCCCAATCTCTTCTTCATGGAAGCGTAAGCACTGTTCTTAACTGAGGCAAGTGAGGCCTGCAGTATTTTAGATGTTTGTCTGGGGTCTTTTATGACATCAAGGATGAATTAGTGATGTGCTATTAGAGTAATTTTGGTTGGCTGGCCATTCTGGGCAGTTTAACCACTGTTCCAAGTTTTCTCCACTCGTAGATAATGACTCTCACTGTGTTTGCTGGAGTCCCAGAGCCTTAGAAATGACTTTGTGTGCCTTTCCAGATGGGTAGTGCTACTTTCACATTACAAGCTTCGTTATTTAATTCCAATTTTTTGCTCAGATCAGATATGCATGTCTTGACGGTTCACATTCATAACAAGTTACCTGTATCTATATCTAATGGGAATGCATCTGCCCTCCAAAGCGGCAGGCATGCACACATCGATAAGCCTACATTTTTGCATGAGTCAATTACGTCACCAGCAAAACGCCATATTAGTGAGGCACTCATGGTATTAAAACCTGATTCAAACTGAGAAAATGGACACGTTTGTAGCAAATGTATGGATGGGATTTCTCTCTGGAGGATGGCAAACTCTTTGTCAGCTGCATGTGATAAGGTTGAGAAGGTGAAGAAAGCCAGAAGGCTTTTGAGATTTTTATCAGCTCTCAGCCCATGCGTACAGTCAAACAGCCGCATGGATTTCAATCTGACCGTTCTCATTCATGTCACGTGGTAACATTTCAGATTTGTACGCGATTTAGGACCACATGTGAAAGTGGCTTAATTCTGATGTGGAGATAAGAAATTAGATTGGATTTCTTTGTCCTCACAACCCTGAAAACATCAGCTCTGTCACATTACGGGTGGAAAAAAAAAAAAAATTAGATTTGAGTCACTTCTGCCTGGTAATATGAACATAGCCCAGATTTTGACAACTTACTTTCTCATCTGTTCTTGAATTTAATTTGATTGTAGCATCATAGGCTGCTTTTTGCATAAGTCACACTGTCAGATAAGTCTTATTTCAGTGATGCTTAGATTCAACAGGAATGGTAGTAATTATGCCTGAGTGTGTGTTGTGAAATTGAACCCAATTAACCATTAAATGTGTTTGATGGGTTGATTTAGTAATTATCATAGGGACAATTATGGGGGACAATTACTTTTTCACATACCCAGGTAGGGTTGTATTCCTTTTTCCTCCAATAAATCAAACCATCATTTAAAAACTGCATTTTGCTTTTACTCCAGTTACCTTTGTATGGTATTAAAATTAGTTTGATGATCTGAAACATTTGTGTGTGACAATTGTACTGAAATAGAGGAAATTGGGAAGGGGAAAAATACTTTTTCACAGCACTGCATTGCAGATCTCTACTGCCACATCTCTCTTAACACAAACATATTGCACAAGTGTAATATATTTCAAAATCATGCAACTAAAATTAAGAACGCAACTTAGTCATGTGTCATAATACACACTTTAGTACATTCCTACTACTTTCAAAAAAAAGAAAAGAATTCTGAGAATTTAAAGGTCTAACTTGGTTCCATTGTTTAATCCTTACTTTGACTCTAAAAGAGCAACAACACCAATGGGCAAAAATGCATGGATGCCTGAATATCATCTCTTTTTCTGTTTATTTACACATTTTTTCACAATTTATTTTCATTTGATTAAATAACTGCATGAACAAAATTAGCTGTTTTACGAATCATTCTTCAATAGCTCTGGTGCAGTACTTGGATGAGGATAAATAATAATACCAAGAAGCCTCCAGTTAAATTTTGTCTTTAATAATTCATTTTCTGCTTCTTTTCCATGGCTAAATGAAGCAGTTGATGGAACAAGCAATTAAATCAAGATTTATATGATGTTATTCAGGAGGATCTGCAGGAAAAGGTGGAGGTGAAGATAAAAAAATAAATCAAGAAATAGCATAGTGTGGAAGGAGTGTATTCAGCCTTTTTCATAAAATGAACATCATGCACCAACATACAGAAGATGCAGTTTATATGTTGTATTTCTTATGTTTTGTTTTTGGTTCTGTTTTGTGTTATTTTGATTCATTTAAACACAGTAGTCATCATTTGGAGCCTGACACAGCTCTTGTTCTGACTTAATGTCAAGCTATGCGGAATACAACCCTGGAATTCATGATCTCCTTTCTTTCTTCTAAACATATTTACAACCTTATGAATAGACGATTGTTTTTGTATACAATATACGGTTGGCCCCTTCTATTACGATAGGAAAAATTAAAAATAATTGCCCTCGCCTGCATAAATTTCATACCGATGTATCAGTAGCATTTTGGTCTTCTTCCATCCCATCCAACCATGGGTCTATCAATTATTTAATCTTCTCCTCCTTAAAACTGCACAAAAGATTTTCATTAAGTTGTTATACCTATAGTGACTTTGCTCATGTTTGACGGTCATACGGTACATGGGCTGGTGAAGCACACATGCAGTCTAAGCCAGACCATCATATTATTTATGATCATCTGCGGTCAGCCGGGGTCACTGAGCTTGAGTCAGTGGCAGGAAGAGGATAGCCTTTCCTGCTCGGGTTTACGCTGAATCACAGCATGTTTGTACATCTCTACCCCTACCTGTCACTCCTGATGATAAGAGCAATGCTTGCGCCTTCAAATGGTCCACTGCACTTCACATTTAGTATTCAGTGGCTCGTTTCCAGAAAGCAAACGCTTTGCACTTTTTCACTTGTCTCTGCCTTTTCATACGGTGAAAGTATTTTACTTTTAGAATTCTCTGTAAAATGAATTGAAAATGCCATTTCTTTTCCATTCATTCTCACATCAATGTTAAATTGATGTTTCGCCCTAAAAAATGAATGTAATTAAGTTGTTTTGACTACACAATGGCAGCTCCCAGCAATGTCTTTTTATGCGATTTGTTCAGTTCGTTTAAACCCTTCTGCAAAATTTAAGTTCAGAATGAATCATTCTTTGGATTAGGTGGTTACAGTTAATGTTCTGCTTGGTAATCTTCTTGATATACCAAGAGTAATAAAAACATGTATGGAATTTTCTATAATAAATTATTTCACACTGTGTTTCAAACGGTCTTAGCAATAACAGCAATATTCATTGACTTCACATTCTATTTTCTGCAAGGAAACATGTTGACAGGCTGAAATGGCCAAGAATTAACCCACAAAAGGTTATCTCAAACTTTGCTGTAATTGTACAAGGTACAGGGGTAGCATGTGGTTGTGACAAAATCCCTAGTGATCTGAGCTTGCACTTTTAGTGTGAGATGGAAAAAAAAATAATGTTACCAGCAAAAGATTAAATAAAATGACAGCACGAAAATAAGTTGCCTTCTTCTACCACTAATCATGTCCAGAGCCATATCAATAGTAATCAGCATCGCACACCACTTGACCAGAGAAAAATGTAGGTAACCAAGCTGAGCAACCAATTGGTCCAATTACAGCAGCACACACTCACATTGTCCTGTTCATTTTTCACCAGCCTAATGTACTGTGCAGAGACTCTGTGTAGTACTTCAGTAAATGGCCTTCCATTCAGAACAAATTTTAGTCCAGAAATAGCTTGTCAGCTGTTTTTTTTTTTCCTTCTTTTTTTTAATGACAGAAATGTTTTGCAATGAACATAAGTGCACTCAGGTTGGGTTGGGTTGAGTTCTCCTTTAGATTAAAAAAAAAAAAAAGTAAAGGAAATTCAGAGGATCATTGTCCATGGGACTCCAGGCAATTAACCTCTCATCACACGAGCAGCTTAAGCAGCTGCGCTGATCTCCACCCCTAAACTCATCGGCACAGGAAGCACTGCTATGACAGGGATCACTTTGTTTTCACAATGACTGTCTGTACCTCTCCACAGTGGAGCAGGGTCCTCTGGGCAGGTAATTACGCTGCCCAGAGCTGATTGATCACACAGCAGGAGGGAAAGCCACAGAGTGTTTGCGTTGGTTTGGAGGACATCACTTTATCTTATTCTGACAGACATTACAGTCTTGTAAACTATGCCATTTTACTCTCGAATAGTCTTAAATAAAGTTTGGGTTCCTGATAAATACAGCATGTGGCCTTCTTCAAGTGAAATGCTTTCATCCCACATGCAACTTTGAATGTACATTGAAGGAATGGTCCCCTTGTCATTACCCACCGCCATATGACTCATATCAGAAAATTATATCACCAGGAATAGGGTCTAGTTTATAGGAAGAGGCTCAATATTTCTGGATTAATTATGTACCAGAATAAAATAAAGAACTCTTACCTTGGATTTTGCCTCATTGCAGTTTTATGAAATTAAGGTGTCATATGCTCTCTATGATATATTGTAATCATTAGAACAAAATATTTTGACTATATGCATGGTGTTCAAAAATGGTTTGGTAATAAGATACTGTATATGCCATTTTAAATGAGAGGCCTGGCTGTGCGGAACCCTAGAGATTTAATGGTCAGCAGGGGGCACCCTAATCACCTGATCTCCCATATCATCTCCACCAATCTGGTGCAACAGCACTGTTCAGTGATATTTATATTAGATAAATAGAATCCTAGCTGTGCAAAATTTAATATTCAACATAATTCACTGTGGGAACTTTTAATCCTTATAACAACAGAGAAGTAGAATTGGCCCCAAAATAAATTATTCTTATTGCAGTACTAAAATATTAAGACTCGAGGTAAATCATTTTTCTTACTGAGAAGTGGACAAGATTGCCAAGATTTTTATCAACATTAACAGTTCTCATATATATATATATATATATATATATATTTATTTACAGAAGGCAATGTACAATATACTGTGGTGTACTAAAAAATATTTTGGAATAATAATTATTAAGCAAATTATCTATTATCTGTAGAGAACATTCTATTGAAATATTAGAAAGTGCTGGGTTGAATGTGAATGTCTCACACTTAAAATGTGAATGTTCTAGGCACATAGGAATTAGTTACATTGGGGGGGTTCCATCCAAATGCACTGCCATAGATGTACTTTCATGGGTAAACCAGTCTGTTTCTGAATAGTAGCACCTTTACTTGAAACTATTGTGCCTAAATTTTAACAGTAGGTAGCACTTTCATTTTGCAGAAAACAGCAGGGAATGTCAGTATTGCCTTTCTGCGATGAGTGTGTATGTTTTCCCCATGTTTGTGTTGGTTTTTCCTGGTACTCAGGTTTCTTTCCATTGCCTGAAGATCATTTTTGGCTAATTGGTGACTCTTAATTGCCCTTGCTGACATGGCAAACCGTTAAAGGGTGGGTTTCTTTACCTTTGGATCTTAGGATGAAAGAGTTCCCTTTGCAAGGTACTTATGCAATCAATATTCTGTCTTACATGCCCTTCCCAAAAATCTTTTCATGGGCTTTTAAAACGAACTTGATAATGGGCGTTTTTGCAAACGTTGTACATTCTAAAACCTGAGTGGTTGATACATTGATGAGAGAGTTTTGCCATTGAAAGTGCTCCATATGTGAAAACACACTTATGTTATTACCGTGAAATTATGATGATTTTGATTCCAAGTGAAAAATAAATAAATAATCATTGAGTGAGCTACAAACAGATGAGGCCCAAATCGCCATTTTTGGCCATACACGCCATTGACATGTATGGTGGCATAAGAGATATGCAAACAAGGAGAAGTACCTAATACCCAGATTAAAGGACTAAAATATGGAGATGATTCATTGATGTTTTGGAAATTAATTACTGTGGACCAGTGCTCCAGGGGCGCTAGTAAAGGTCAGCATGATTAACGTCACTAACTATGGGGGAATTTAGGTGGAATTTCTGCTTGTTTCTGCTTGAAGGCTGAGTCTTGGTCCCAGATCGATTTTCCAGAAGAGAAATGAGTACAACCGTGCAATAAAATTCACATAGAACTTTTTAAGCAACGATTGCATCCATATCATTCAGTCAGTGGTCTTCAATTCCATGAAAATCATGTGGTCTGAGCTGTGAGTCTATAAATGTAAAACCTAAGGTTATTAATGTTCTTTAAAATCTTTCCATGGAGATTCTGAAAGCCTTCTTCCTTGTGATGTATGTGGAGAACATGCACAGGACACAGAATATGCAGCCTTTGCTCCTTCTTAGAGGAGAAGGGTGCAGGGTGTAAAGCAGCCAGCTGAAGCCCCTCACCTGTCAAAGCTGGGAAGCTCTCAGCATAAAGGCTGGATAAGGCTTCAGAGAAACCTTATTAGGGCAGAATACTGCAGGCATGGAAAGCATTGGGAGAGCATGGAGGTTACTGACTCGCTAAGCTGAGGCTAGTGCAAGCAGCAATGCTGTTCTGAGACATCAGTTTTCAGTCTATCTCCTTAACAGGCTTGAATGGCCGTAGAAACAGAACCTCGAGCAACAGAGATTAGTCCCATGAGGGAATTAGCTTTTTATTAATGGGCAGAAAATGGTGAGCCCCCTTCATCAGTCTGCGAATGAGGGGGAGCTATCCAACTGCATAGTCTGTTAAGGCAGTGATACCTGCCAGGTAAACTTTAATGGTGGCAAAGGATTTCTATTCAGCCATCAAATTTTGTAAAAAGCACAGCACATCAGAAACAGAGCACTGGTAATTTCACAACCTTCGCATGAATGTCTTTTGTTTACCTTCCTGTTCAGCAACTTGTGATTGCCTTTGAACTAGTTTCTTCTTCCGCCTTCTGAGGAGAGCAGTCGCACCCTATCTCTGCTCCTGCCTGCGTCTTCTTTCCATGTCCTGTATTGTCCTGTTACCCCCTCTTTTTTCCTTTTTTTTGGACCCTCCGTCTGCTTCTGAGGCTCTTCAAGTAAAGATGGAATTAATTAGCTGGTCCCTGAATGCGACTGACAGAATTTTTTCACCAAGAAGCGGAGCACCTGGCGAACCGCGCTGCCCGGACGCGACTTTTGCTGCTGGCTACGTTCGGGATGTGTGGTCGAGATGGCAAGTTCCCTGTCTGGCGGCACTATCCCTTGAAGATGTGGAGGATTTTTACCTATTTGGATTTATGGTGACGGGATTTCTCCTAATTGGCATGGGAGTTGCTCTGATCTACCGCAAAGTGTGCGAGCTGGGAGCGAGGAAAATGCCCAACGCGCTGCCTAGCACCAAAATTATTATGGAGCGCCTCAGTGGAGTAACGAGTGAACGGGCGATGAATTTACATTGGCGGGCATCAGAGAATGGTGAGCTGCTCAAAAAGACTCTGCGATCATCTGCAGAAATGCATAGAAAGATGGACGCTGTTTTGAGTCAGTGTGGGGAGTTTGTGCGTTTGACTGTGAATTTGGGCAAGAGACAGGATGAGATGATGGGAGAACTTGTGGCCCTGAAGCGCGAAGTACAAAATTTACAAAATGGATAGCGGATCAATCGAAATTGCTTGTTCCACCCGAAATTGAATAGAATTCGGCACCCCCCCCTTCATTAACCCCTTCTTCCCCCACCTCTCATCCCCCCCCATTCCCATGAAAAAATTCCTATGCGTTTCCAGCGTGTCGTGTTATAAACCTGATGTGTATTATGTCTGATGTCATCATTATGTGTCATAAATGTGTTCTGCAACTGCAACTTAATTTCGAAGAAAAGTGGAGTTGGCGGCGCGACGCACGTTGCTGCGGCCCGGAGCACTTTCTTTCCAAACGTTAAATCTGGTTGTTATTCTGTAACAATGACAATAAAGCGAATCTGATCTGAATCTGATCTGATCTGATCTAGTTAACATAGTTTGAGTCAGTTCCTCTGTCCAGTTTAAGGATTAGGGCTGCATTCAAGTTAGCATACTTCGAGTCAGTTCCTCTCTCCAGTTTAATAGGAATAAGCTCTCAAGCCTAACCAAAGTCCAGGATTGGGACCATGTTCTTGGTAACCCTTCCAAGTCTCCTTCTCTGTCCAGTTTGTGAGGAGCAGGTCTCCAGTCTTTCTGTCATCATCAGGATTGGAACCTAGCTCCTCTCAAGCCACCCCATCCTCCTGTGGGATAGTTTGGCTCGGGCAAAGTGTCCATTCCACCTAGATGTCATCCCAGAAGCTAATGGCCACCAATTGAGAGCTCAGCTTTGCAATAACCTCATTATTGACCTGAACTCTTTGTCTCTCTTAGTCTCCACCACATCCTCTAGAGTTCTGACCCATAACATAACATAATACTGTCAGTAAACCAGTCTTTTGGATTGTACCCTGCCTCCGAACTTGATTCCTGGTCTGAAACATAACCGGTAAACCACCCGGTGCTCCACCCTTCAAATTCCTGCCACCTGCTGTAATAAAATGACGTGGTGGAGGGCGCTCTTGCGCTTTGGAAGGTAGCAGTCATGTGCGTAGGAAGCACGAATGCATATGACTCGCCCCTGACTCTAGCTAAGCCCATAAATAAATAAGTACATAAATAGCTGAGCCCAAAGAGCTGCACGCTCTGGTCAAAGGTGTTATATTTCTCTATTTGCCAGCAACAATAGGTTGGTGTGAAGTGGGAGTTTTCATGACTGGATCATCATGACCTATGATGATTTCAGTCTCTCGGGTACTCTTAGGACCACAGTAAAGCTTGCTCTCTCACTTTGGCTGGAGTGGGGCCGCTATGAGCAAGGGGGGCGTACTGGGCTGCCGTTGGGCCATCCAGCCATGCTGAGAGGCGTGCTCCTGTCAAGAGCGAGAAGAGCATTTGACAATGGGTATTTGCTTGTAAGACAAAACAATCTCCTGCTGGCATAGCATTGGCACAACCTGTAGATGTAGACACCATTCCCCGCGCAGTGAGTTTTCCCTTGACAGCAAATCCGAACCTGAGTTCAGAATGTGAGAGACAGAAAGCGATGGCTTCTAAAAAACCAGCACCAGAGCTGGACTGTGGAGGCAGAGGGAGCGCATGCCGCCTTGACGCTTGACACATGCTACTGCTGTTGTGCCATTGCAGCAAAGCAGAACATGAAGCCCTGTCATTTGGAGGTAACCCCACTGGCCACGGGTTCCTCCCTGAAGCTTCCTTCATCCCTGTTGAACATGGCTATTCAGGAGAAGGGGTAGCGGGGGTTATGTAGCTGGTGCTGGGGTTGTGTAGATGGTGGCGGCAGTGGAATATCTCTGTGGGGAAGGCAGAGATTGAAGGCCTCATCCTCCTTCTTTTTGTCATTACACCGCTGCTGTATGGGTGTCATCGTGGGTGTGAACAACTTGATTGGGTTACTGCAATGCACCTCTTCCCTCTGACCAAAGACAATAAGCAAAGGACACACATTCTAGCTTCAACCAGGGCCATGGACCAACCACAGGCCAGGACAGACTTGTGGGAACACTGGGATATATACAGTAGTGTGCAATGATGATTATACATCACCACTTTCATTTAAAAGGGGTCATAATATATTACTTCTCCAAAATTTTTTGGGGAAAATGAATTGAAAAATACTTTTGTAGGCAATGGGCAATGAGAAAAAAAAATCATTCTCCCAAGTATATTGAGGTAAAAATATGAGTAAAAAAACAAAAACAGAAAAAAACCCAAAAAAATCGGGAAACATACATTTTTTATAACAATTGAAAGGTATCGCAAAGTTATTTTTTTTTACTCTTGCATAGCCTAAAATGCATGTTTGAAGGCTCATTCCATGATTATTGATGCAAAAAAAATTTTTTTTAAAAAACTGGGTTTAGGCAATGTCATTCTGCAAAATTACCTCTGATGATCAGTTGTTCCAGTATATTAGGTGACATAAACTATGAGTGGTGTCACAGTGTTAAACATGATGGCACATCGGAAGGAGCTCTCTGAGATTGTTTGTAGCCGCATTGTGGCCTTCATGACTCTGAAGGCGTTAAATGCTGCCATGACACTGTGAGAAACTCCATCAAGTGTTTCAAAGAGACCAATTTGCTGAAAACTAGTGGCAATAGAGGTGCGAATCAGATGTTAAGTGCCTCTGATGTTCGTTATCTGTGTACGTCAAGTAAAAAAAATTGGCGGTTGACAGCACGACAACTCTGTGATGATATTAATAGCGCCAAAAATGAAGAGATGAAAGCATAAAGATATACTCTTTCCAGATGCCTGTGTGTAAATGGTCTGATTGGCCGTGTTGCTGCCACGAGCTGGCAACATCAAAAGAAGACTTGAGTTAACCAAGAAATTCAAGGATTGGACACCAGTAGATTGGTAACAAGTCCTTTGGACCAAGGAACCAAAATTTGAAACTTTCTCACTCAAATGCAGAAGTTATTTGCGCTGTAGAGTTGGAGAATATTTCAAAAATGACTGTTTAACCCATGCAGAAAAACATGGAGGTGGTAATAATATGGCTTTGGGTTCAGTCAGCCTGAAAGGTCCCGATGATCTCATTAAAATCAACGGAATCATAGATCAAAAGAAATATCACAGAATTCTTGTGAGCCACTCATTGCCATCTGGAAACAAACTAATTGGTTGGGAATTTTATGTTCAACAAGATGATTACCCTAAACACACTTCTAAGTTGTGTAAGAATTATATCTGTTGGAAAGAAACATCTGGTGACATAAAAGTTATGAACTGACCTGCTCAAAGTACAGACCTTAAAAAGATTGAGCAAATCTGTTGTAACATTGAAAGAGTCTCTTTGTAATTAACTTCAAACCATATGGAATGGTTTAGCGAATGAGGAAATAAAAACAAATGTGAAAACTATGCCTGAAAGATTAAATGCTGAAATCAAAACAAAAAGTGGCCACACTAGATATTGTTCTCTCAAAAAGACAGTAGTATTTTTATTTTTACCATATATTGTTATCTGTTTACTTATTTTCATCTATATGATCCAATATTGCATGAAAAATATACTTTAATGGTACTTGGTTTCTGATTTATTTTCATTTTGTTAAATTTATAATCATCACTGCTCACTACTGTAGCATTTTGCTAAGGGCTGAACTTAGCATGAATACCGATTTGCCAACAATGATCTTCATGCAGTGGTGGTTCAAAAATGTCAAAAGTGGCGTTAATTGCATTTTGGGATGGATTTCTTCATATGTGGCTCCAAAATTTGTACATATCTTTTTGCATTAATGGTTCCTGTGAAAATATATAAGTCACCCATGCCAATGTGCACGGATACACCCCCATACCACCTCAAATGAGTTTGTACTCCGAGAAGTCAGCAGTGCTTTTGAACCATGTTGATTTATGGATTTGGCTTCGCGCAGAAAAGTTTTGACCTTGGTATCGACTAAAAAAGGTTTGCCAAAGTGTATCAGACTCCTCGCCGTGATGCTGATCAGTGTGGCATGATTGTTTTTCTAACAGTGACATCAGAGGGATTAGTGATCAAGCGCATTCAGAAGTGGCCTCCAAATTGAATCCCTTCCCTCTTTTTATGACTATACTCACTGTAGAGGGTGAAACTTTGTTCTCAAAGTGAGGGATTATAAGCTTACACATATGGGCAATTTAATGAGCCTCAAACCATCATTGCTCTTGAGGCACAAGGCCTTTTTGGAGGCTCCTTTTATACTTTTATACAATTAGCTCACCTGTTTCACATCATCTTATTGCCACTTGTCATATCAATGTGTGTTGTAAATTGCCCGTATGTCATTATACAGTCATCAGATGTGAAATAAGTGTATATTTTCAATAAACAATTGAAGACCACAAAGGAAAAATGATCAGTCACATTTTCAGGTTGTGGAGAAATGAGGAAATAAAAATTCAAAACGATTTTATAAACAAAGCACTGGAAAAAATATGCAAAAAAAAAATATAGATAAAATATATAAAATATAATCATAATAAAAATAATATATAATACTAGCATATATTATTATAAATATTAGAAAAATATATAATATATAATACAACCCCAATTCCAAAATAGTTGGGACAAAGTGTAAATTGTGAATATAATCAAAATGCAATGACTTTCAGATCACCTGAGCCAATATGTTATTTACAATAGAACATAGATAACATTTCAAATGTTGAAACTGAGACATTTTACATTTTTATCCACAAAATGAGCTTATTTCAAATTTTCTGGCTGCAACAGGTCTCAAAAAAGTTGGGACACAGGGAGAAAAGGGCTGAAAAAGCAATTAATATAAGAAAATCAGCTGAAAGAACATTTAGCAAGTAATAAAATTAACTGGCATCAGGTGTGTAACATGATTGGCTATAAAAGGGATGTCTTAGAGAGGCTGAGTCCCTCAAAAGAAAAGATGGTCAGAGGCTCTCCATCCTGTGAAGGCTTGCGTAAAAAAATTGTGGAATACTTTAAAAACAATGTTCCTCAACATCAAATTGCAAAGGCTTTGAAGGTCTCATCATCGACAGTGCATAATATCATCAAAAGATTCAGAGAAACTGGAAAAATCTCTGTGCGTAAGGGATAAGGCTGAAGACCTTTACTGGATGCCTGTGATCTTCGGGCCCTCAGACGCCACTGCATCACTCACCGGCATGATTCTATCATTGACATTACTAAATGGGCCCAGGAATACTTCAAGAAACCACTGTCTGTAAACACAGTCCGCCGTGCCATCCACAGATGCCATCTAAAACTCTATCATGCAAAAAGGAAGCCTTTGTTGAGCATGATCCAGAAGCGCCGCCGTGTTCTGTGGGCCAAGCCTCATTTAAAATGAACTTTAGTAAACTGGCAAAGTGGCCAGTGGTCAGACGAGTCCAAATTTGACATTCTTGTTGGAAATCATGGGCGTCGCGTCCTCCAGGTTAAAGAGGAGAAAGACCACCCCTCCTGTTATCAGCGTTCAGTTCAAAAGCCTGGATCTCTGATGGTATGGGGATGCATTAGCGCATATGATGTGGGACACTTGCATGTTTCAAAAAGCACCATGAATGCTGAAAGGTATATAAAGGTTTTAGAGCAACATATGCTCCCCTCCAGATGCCATCTATTCCAGGGAAGGCCTTGTGTATTTCAGCAGGACAATGCAAAACCACATACTGCAGCTATTACAACAGCATGGCTTCATAGTAGAAAAGTCCGTGTGCTAAACTGGCTTGCCTGCAGTCCTGATCTTTCACCGATTGAGAACATTTGTCGCACAATTAAACGAAAAGTCCGTCAAAGGAGACCCAAAACTCTCCAGGAGCTGGAAGCCTGTATTAAACAAGAGTGGGATCAAATTCCAATGGCTAAACTTAAGAAACTTGTCTCCTCAATGCCCAGACGCCTCCACTCTGTGTTTCAAAAAAAAGGGGGTGCTACACCATGGTACACAGGCCCCTGTACCAACTTTTTTGAGACCCGTCGCAGCCATCAAATTTGAAATGAGCTCATTTGGTGGATAAAATTGTAAAATTTCTCATTTTCGACATTTGCTGTGTTATCTCTGTTCTACTGTGAATAAAATATTGGCTGGTGTGAATTGAAAGTCATTGCGTTTTGATTTTATTCACAATTTACACTTTGTCCCAACTATTTCGGAATTGGGGTTGTCTATGAAATATACAAAAATGCTAAATTTGGACTCCAGTCATTTTTCCTTTGTGGTCTTCAATTGCATTCACGAGTTGAAACATCAAATAATGTGCTGAAGTATTTTCAGTATAGTAGAAGGAGAATGGAATCAAACATTTTTAATTTTATGTAATACTTTCTGGAATTGCTATCAAATGCATATTTTCTAAAACTAATGAGAACAGACTGAATAATTGTAAGTCTGACTAAATCATTTGAAATTGAGAGGAGGAATGATTTTTTTTTTTTTTTAAGATTATTTTTTGGGAATTTTTCCTTTATTCGATAGTTATAGTGTAGAGAGACAGGAAAGTTGCGGAGAAGAATGGGGGAAGACATGCAGCAAATGACCCGAGCCAGATTCGAATCCAGGTCGCTGCGGGAGGGACACAGCTTTTATGGTACGCGCACTTAGACCGATGAGCCACCGGGGCGCCCCCGGAGGAATGATTTTTTAAATTTATTTATTTTTATTTTTTATCACTCATGTATGGAAATCACATGAAAGTTCTGAATGCAAAATCGGCGGGGCACTAAATATTCCATGACAAATGCAAGTCATTTATGAATGAAGCGTATAGTGGAGAGCAGAGTCCTGTGCTGGGTAGTGCGATATCAAGAATTAATGGGGGAAAATTATTTATGTCAGTTGTGATTCTGTACCCATACATTATTCCAGATAAAAGTCCTCCATACATGCATAAATTATAGGCCCTAGCAGGTCAGTTGAAACACTCAAGGTCATTGAAAACATCGAAAAACCCCTAAAGTTTTGTTGGATCATCAGGGAAAATCAAGGTCGACATGTCCACGCAATCAGAATTTGCATTTTCATGCTCACTGACCTTTATGCATTCTAATCTCGGGTGGATTTACACAAGTGCAGTTAAGCTGTGTTATATTTACATTCTGCTGTCAAACAACAACTATGTTCGTGATTTACATGTCCATTTTCACCAAAGTGAGAAGGCTAATTAAATTTGAACTCTGAGCTGGGAACAAAATATTGAACATTCAAGACAGGGGAGTGTAGTCCATCCTTCAAATGCTGCTACAATCAATACAGTATAACCGGGGAATTTCCGTCAAAACACTGCAAATGAATGTGAGTCAGTCTGTCTCGGTAAACAGTTTCAGGTCAATTTTAAGTTTGTTCGTACATTGATGAAGAGGTGTGGATGGGGCAGGGAGTTTAGGGGAATGTCTTTATATCTTGTAAAGTTTAAAGTGTAAAGTGCTTCTGCAGGAATGTTCAAAATTATATGTTGAGGCCACACAGAAATGAATTGCCTCTGAGTTTGCTATATATTTTTCTTGTGGGATGTAAAAACATGATTTAGTGCAAAAGCACTGGCGACGCAACCACACCCCAGGTCACTGGTATCATTGCCCAGGTCACTATGATACTACTCAAAGACTGCAGCTATTTCTGTTTTCTGGGGCTGAACCCCATACAGTCCAACATTTCTCTTCATCACCACCCTGTGCAGGGCAGACATTGGCATGACATTAATCTTGCTGATCAGAAATGTCAAAGAACAGTAGTAAGTTCCTAATAACTATGTCCTGCTTATCTGGAACTAACTGCAATTTTGAAGGTAGAAACTAATTTAATCAACAAACATAAGAGGTAAAATTCTATGGTCATTCATGGGATTGACACAGAGTCGTGTAGGTAACTTTAATAACGATATTCAATAAGGAACTTAAAAAGTTAAATTAAGAGGTCACATTATTCAAGAAGTCAGCAACAGGGACTGATAAAGTAGGTTACACTGATCCAAAGCCCATGACATGTGAAGTTTATGATGTGCAAACCTGTCACAGACATGCACTCTACCTCTGCAATGAATTATCAGTGTGCCACATGCCTGTCACCACAGCATAGGGATGAGTTTACAGCACAGCCGCTCCCTTCTGCATTGCTGCATTGTGTGTTTTGCACAACTAGGGATCACATTTAAAATAAGACTATTTTTTTCCAGTGCTTTACTGATAAATACATTTTTATGTAACTTCTGTTAAGAGGACATTTGGAGAGAGAACATTGTGTAGGGAGGTCAGCATGCCAAGGAGATGGAAAAATGTTATTATCCATGAGAAAGTTTAGAAATCACTCAATTTTCTGTTTTTTACTTGCATTGAGAACTAGAAGGGCACTCGGGAGAGTGCATAACTGAATCTAAATTATTTTAAATAGCCAGTATTTTTCCGTCCCTCTCCACTTTTTTCATGACCTCACTAAAAACGTCACATAGACTGGATTTACACAAATACACACCAGTGTTAGCCTCTCAGGAGATATGGGGCGAGAACCCAGTAAGGTTTGGTGGATGGTTTGAACTGCCAGATTATGGAATAGGTTTATCAATATGGATGACAAGAGATTGACCAAAAAATGTTAAAATGGAATATGCAACGAAATGGACCCTGGATGATGGACTTGCTCGATATGTTCTGTAAATATGGATTAGAGGAATTAATCTTTTGACAAGAGAAAATTAATATTATAACATTAACCTTTGCGTTACATCCACTTTTTCGAATCTCAAGTACTATTCGGGTCAATCTGACCCGGGACATTTTTTGGGGTTTTAAAAGCAATACAGAAATAAAAATGTTTATAAAAATACTGAACATGTATTTTCTTTATCTCAATTCGAAAAAATATGCATATCATATATAATTAATATCACATTCAACAATTGACCTATCAGAAATTTTTTGTGATATTGAATTCATAATATATCTAAAAAATCCACTACAATAAAGACTGGCATAACGGAAGGTGGCATAAATGCTTATCTATGAAAAAATGAAATGAAACATTGTTTCAATGGTTTTTTAAATTTTTTATTTGAACTGATATTGTCTCCTCTGTATGCGCGGTGTTGCTCCGGTGCATTGCCTAGCTCCTCCAGAAAAAGCCAACTTCTTTGGAGCTTCCTTTGGTTCCAGTCTGGGTTGATTGCCATCCAGATTGCAATCGCATTATAGGCTGACATGTCCAGAATATTTTAAAAGACGACGAGTGGCCCCCGTAAAGTTCTTCTTTGACAGCTGTAGCAGGCCAACAGTTTGTCTAAGTTGTCTACCCCTCATTGTATGACCTCTGGCTTACGGTCCTCCCGGTCACTGATCCTTCCATCTCTATGTAGAGTACATTTTTGCCCTTTTTGGGTATGTAGGATACCAGGGCAGAGTTGGCCGTAAACACTAAGTTGGAGGAATAGACTGGCCAGTTCTTTACTGTTAGAAGCTGAGGTGGGAGCTCTGTCTTGTTTTTTCTAATTGTTCCAATCATTGTCAGCATTGTTTTGAGAAGTTCCTGTCCCAGGTTGGTGGAGGTAAATAAATTATCAAAGATGATGTTGTGGCCACTGAGGCCCCGCGTCATATCCAGCACCACCCATGTCCCCTGGTTTTTTTCAGGGGCTCCTCTCTCTGGCTTCCCTGTACAAATTATTATACATTATTTATCTGTTTTGCCCCTCCCCCAATGTGCAGACATGAGGGGTACAATGTGAGAGAATTTAAAATGTTGTAACATTGTTTAGGTTCCTACACTACAGAGGGTAAAGAATGCAAGAAAATAAGAGCAAAAGGGCTCTCGGTGCCGGGATTGTAACAATGTGCAGGTGTCTGAGTGTGTACGTCTCTCTCTCTACCTATGTGTACATAAGGATGGAAGGATCAGTGGCTGGGATGAGTGTAAGCCAGAGGTCATACTTGACTATCTCTCATCCCCAATGAGAGTGCCTCCTCGCTCAGCTGCCTACATAAAAAGAAACTTTCACATATTGTTGATGGTCATCAGGTTTAATGACCGGGCATCAAGACCTGCTAGATTTTGGGAGCCCCTGTATGTGTGTGTGTGTGTGTGAGAGAGAGAAAGAGAAGGAGTTTGTGTGCTCTCTCTCTGTGTCTGTGTCTCTGTGTGTATCTGGGTCAATCTGTTCCGGCCATCGTATGAAGGGTATAAATGTGTGGGGGCACTGTAGCATGTATACTCAATTAATTTTTTAATTTTTATTTTATATGTTCTTCAAAGAAAATGAGCCAAAGACAAACAATTTCAGGTTGAAAAAAATATCCATGCATCATTTTTCTTTTTGTAAAAACTTGAAACGGGTCACTTTGACCCGAACAGAACACAAGGGTTAAAGGGGACAGTGTTTCATATGGTAAAACAAAATTGGGCAGATGAGATTTGGGCTGAACCAAAGCTACATTCCAACCGTGAAATTAAATGTGAATATTACACTGAAAACTCTGTCCTATAGAATCTGTTGAAGAAAAAGAGATATCTTTATGCTCAGAACAGAAGAGGTACTGGCATTGCATTTTGAAACAGGTAGGTAAGTGGGGTTGGAAGAAGACAGAAAAATTTGACATATTCGTGACCTTAAAGATGTCGCAAACTAGCGTAATTTTGTTTTGTATTGTCCTTTTTTATTGGATGATCTGTAAAGAGTTGTTTAATAGCACTAAGTCTGACGTTGATTTGATAAATATTGATGACTTACAATGATTGAACTGGTAGATAAAAGAAGAGATATTTAGGTTGGCATATTATACAGAGAAGGCATGGGACATGAGGAAGACCGCACTGTGCCAATAGGTATACATGTGTATCTATCCTCGATCCTCACTGTGCAGTAATGCGAGACCTGCAGGAAGTTATTTTCATGCGATGAAATGTGTACTGTGGATTATTGTTTTGTTCTATTGCAAAGGTTTCATAATTCCATGGGGGATGGGCCACAGGACGGCATAACACTAAAATAATTCATTCATTCATTCATTCATTCATTCATTCAGAACTTTTTGGTAATTTTGCTTACAAACAGACAGACAAACCAAGAAACAGAGGCAAAAACATAACCTCCTTCTGACTTTGTTGTTGAAGATAATGAGTGATTCTGTGCAGAAAATGCTGATTTTGTGTAAAAAACAAAAGTGTCAATGATGGGTTGGAGAGTAACTTAGGAAAATTACAGATTTTGAATGGAATTTTTGAGTTTGCAATGTATTTGAATTTTATTAATGGATAGCCCCTTGAGATGAACCATCTCGTTTTCAAGGGGGTCCAAATGTATGAGAAGGTACAGTGCTGTGAAAAAGTATTTGCCCCCTTCCTGATTTCTTATTTTTTTGCATATATGTCACACTTAAATGTTTAAGATCAAACAAATTTAAATATTAGACAAATATAACCCGAGCAAATACAAATTGGAGTTTTTAAATGATGATTTCATTTATTAAGGGAAAAATGCTATCTAAACCTACCTGGCCCTATGTGAAAAAGTAATTGCCCCCTAAACCTAATAACTGGTTGTGCCACCCTCAGCGACAACAACTGCAATCAAACGTTTGCGATAACTGGCAATGAGTCTTTTACATCGCTGTGGAGGAATTTTAGCCCACTCTGCTTTGCAGAATTGTTTTAATTCAGCCACATTGGAGGGTTTTTGAGCATGAAGGTCATGCCACAGTGGCTCAAGTGAATTTAAGTCCGAGCTTTGACTAGGCCACTCCAAAAACCTTCATTTTTTTTTTTTTTTTTTTTCAGAGGCGCTCTAGCTGGTGTGTTTCGGATCATTGTCCTGCCGCATTACCCAAGTGCGTTTGAGTTTGAGGTCCTCAACTGATGGTCGGACATTCTCCTTCAGGATTTTCGGGTAGAGCAGAATTCATGGTTCCATCAATTACGGCAAGTCATCTAGGTCCTGAAGCAGCAAAGTAGCCCCAGACCATCACACTACCATCACTGTGTTTGACTGTTGGTATGATGTTCTTTTTATGAAATGCTGTGTTTTACGCCAAGATGTAACGGGATGCACATCTTCCAAAAATGTTTAACTTTTGTCTCATCAGTCCACAGATATTTTTTTTTCCAAAAGTCTTGGGGATCATCAAGATTTTTTTGGCAAATGTAAGACAAGTCTTTGTGTTCTTTTTGGTCAGCAGTGGTTTTTGCCTTTGAACTCTCCCATGGATGCCATTTTTTCCCAGTCTCTTTCTTATTGTTGAATCATGAACACTGAGTTTAACTGAGGCAAGTGAGACCTGCAGTTCTTTAGATGTTGTTCTGGGTTCTTTTGTGATCTCCTGGATGAGTCGCTGATGCGCTCTTGGAGTAATTTTGGCAGGCTAGTCACTCTTGGGAAGGTTCACCACTGTTCCAAGTTTTCTCCATTTGTGAAAAATGGCACTCACCATGGTTTTCTGGAGTCCCAAAGCCTTAGAAATGGCTTTGTAACCCCTTTCAGACTAATAAATGTCAATGACTTTGTTTCTCATCTGTTCTTGCATTTCTTTAGATTGCGGCATGATTTGTTGCTCTGAGATCTTTTAGCCTAATTCAATTTATCAGACAGGTTCTATTTAAGTGATTTCTTCATTCAACAGGTCTGGCAGTAATCAGGCCTGAATGTGGCTGGTGAAAATGAACTAAAAAAATGAGGTTAATCACAGTTAATACATGATTTGCCAAGGGGGGGGGCAATTACTTTTTCACATAGGGCCAGGTAGGTTTGGATGGCTTTTTTCTCTTAATAAATGAAATCATCATTTAAAAACTGCATCTTGTATTTACTCGGGTTATCTTTGTCTAATATTAAAATTTATTTGATGATCTGAAACATTCAAGTGTGACAAATATACAGTAAAAGAAGAAATCAGGAAGGGAGCAAATACTTTTTCACAGCACTGTATATTTTATTGAGCCAATACACATGGGAATACATTGTCTTTACACAGTAACATTACCAGGATTTTATATTTGGATCCTGCTAAAGTGAGAATTCCTAAAGACAGAGTATGCCTACGACCTGAACAGAATTAAGCTAAAAATAGCTAATGTTGGCGGATACTCACCAAGAGTTTCTAACTTTTTTCTGTTTGCCATGAATATAAGCAAATGTGGCTGTGATGGAGAGGACACTGAGAGGAGCGATTTGCCAATCATTTTGCTGTTTTGATTCACTGTGCTGAGTTTCCGTATATCATATCACATTTTTATAATATATCAAGAGGTCCAGTTTTAGCTGTTAATTTAATTTACTTCAAGCGTGGCTTAGATCATATACTAAATAGAATATCAAATAAGTTCATCTAAGATTAATGACCTACTGAGGTATTCATAAACACAATGCATTTTGTTTATTATATTTGTAACATTATGCCAAAGAAATGTGAAACAATAACCATTGCAATATTACTAAAGGCCAAGGAGTAACAATGGGTAGTGTTTTTGAAGTTTTGTATTTTGCTCTGATATGTGAAATAAAAATTTAAAAAGTTGCAGAAAAAAAAAACCAACAATCATAATAATAATAATAATAATAATAATAATAATAATAATAATAATAATAATAATAATATGACTAACTTGCTGTTTGCCGCAAGTGTTAGCCTTGTTGGATGCACATCAGGAGGACTGCATTTGTAAATAGAATTTCACAGGGGTTGGACAAAAAATATATTAGTCGTACAATCATCTGATGTAAAAATTCATCTTTATTTGCCATTTCACGATTTTAAATTGGGAGTACGATGTCACATAGAGCCCTTTCCAGAAGACAGGGCCAAATACCCTCTCCCAAGGTCATACATCTCATTGCCTTCAATCTGCAAGTGCTATCATTCAATTTCCTTTCTGTTTCCCTCTACCATCACAGATTGCTGATTCATGAGGCAGCCTCTCCACACTTCTTTGACACACAGCCTATTAACACAAAATATGTGGCAGTAAAGATCTTATTTAAAACACTATATTTTCAAGTTTATACCAAGAAACAAATAAGTTAATGCGGGGTTGAAATATCGGCTGCATTCATCACAGGTATCGCTACATGTAGCACAAACTCAGACAGGAAATACAATACCTACTGTTGCTATCTTGAAAAAAATCATGCACACTATCTCTTTGATCGCACCCCATTCTGCCCTTACAATAAATTTAGCCTGGCCTGTATGTTACTGATATAGCAGTGCCAATCGCATTCTTGAAAAGAATAACAATATCTTATGAGATGATGACAAGTCAAGCAATGATAGAATGAGTGCCTCTGGAAAAAAAAACTAAAATAAATAAATAAATAAATAAGCTCTGCTTTGGTAAGACCTGAGCAGGTCTTGGCAGCTCTTTTGCAGTTTGAGAATAATTTATACAGCAGGAAAAAAAAAAAAGAGAAAGAAATAGTGGAGGACACAGAACATCTGTCCACGGACCAGAAGCTGGTGAAATGTCAGTTTAACTCTCAGACCACACTCAGCTAATCAGGGCTTTGTTCAACAACCATGCAGCAAAGGCAATGCAACAAGAGAAGAAGACCTACAGCTGGGAGCATAATTGGCAACCTTGATTAGATTAAAGAAAAATGGCAGCACATAAAGAATATCACATACATGATCCATACATGAATTTTTAACATTTGAGAAAATAATACAATTTTATTTGAAAACAATTGTGCATTTATTCTAAATGTTTGAAGCTTGCTTGTAAAGGTATATTGCCACTTGTCTCTTTTGAATTGATACTTAAAGTAGGGATTCAAAGAAAATAAGTACCCATAAAATTGCTCCGTTATGGCAATTTCATGATAGGTTGAAGGTATTCACTCATATAACAATCGAAAAAAAAAGTTTCATGCGACTTGATATTCGCTTTCCAAATGTTCCTCCTTTTCCACCGTCACCAGTCCGCCGACAGTCTCATTTTCCGTGACCTCACATGCAGGTTGTGTACTCTGAAAGTACCCGGATGTTCCATAGTTATAATACAGAGAACACTGTGAAAACTGTTTTCAATTTTGTTTTTAAAGCCTGACGAGTCAGAACTCTTAATAGATTTCTTCCAGATCTTCCAGTAGTTCATAGTTTTAAATCCCATGTTTAAATCTTTATTTTTTTTTTAAGCTACTCTTGCATAAAGGTGATTTCTTTCATCGTTGCATATTATTTTTGCTGCTTATTTTGGTTCGTTCCGTGCCTGCAAAAAGTCCGGTCGCCGTGCTGGCTATACGCTAAAGACGTACAACATTGTCTAGTTTAGAAAGAAAATTATGTTTTTACTGGAGTCATGCTACCATTCCAAGGAAGGTTGGATAAGCCAAAGCTGGGCTACAAAAAAGATAGTATTTTAAGAACACGATCAAGTAGATTCTCATAACAGTGATTGACTGACATAGAAATATGGAGTGACAAGGTCGACGCCATTTAGAACACAATCGTACCCCTCAAATATCTCCACCCAATACCTCAAAAGCAGCCTGAATCATCCGCCTGTACTTCTCATGCACTCAAGCTTAATTTCAGGTCTTAATTGCTTTTTACAGTTGTTGTATCTCTTCCCATGGTTCCATCTTCAACTTCTGGTCCTTCATCTTCCATGATGGCCAAAATGAAACAAAACCTCAAATCTAATACCGTTAGATAGTTACAGTATACGCAATAGAAAGATCTGACGACAGGCAGCTGCAAGTGATGAGCAATATGTATTCCTGCACGAGTGTAAAACCCCACAAAACAATACCAATAATGGAAATTGCAGGGGGCGAAGGC
Organism: Gymnothorax javanicus; assembly: GCA_029692085.1. Taxonomy (NCBI): domain Eukaryota; kingdom Metazoa; phylum Chordata; class Actinopteri; order Anguilliformes; family Muraenidae; genus Gymnothorax; species Gymnothorax javanicus. Next base: position 157,529,725 of record CM056194.1, on the reverse strand, counting down.
TCAACGTGTTCTTTGGGCTGGTGTTACAAGTGCGATCTTCCGGCTGGTTCAAATAGCAATAAAATGAATCAATGTTCTCCGTTCAAAGAACGGGGCACAAAAGCACAACGGTTACAATTAATCTGACTCCATAGTAAATTTAGAATACCAAATTTAGTTATACTCTCGTTCCATATCTGACTGCAAATTAGAATTAGAATTTATAATTTAGCGAAAACATGCGTGGACCTCGGGGTGATTACCCCCCGGACTCGTAGGTGTAGGCCAGCGCTACTCAATCTATGCCCCCGGGTTTTAGCATAATTGCCGGATCTTAGTTCGGTGATAGTTTTAGAGGATGGAAAAAATCACCATGATAGTAGCATCTTGGCTTAAACATATCGTGAACCCAGATTTATGTACAACCAAGGGTTCCTTAAGGTGGATCTGACAGACACTGGCTTATAAGCCCAGGGGTGCCCTTTAATGCCAAATCCCCAGAACTGGTACTACATAAACCCTTTATATAAGTAGACCGTAATTTACAATCCAACTTAAAACCCATCACTACCTATAAACATCAGCTAGCTAGTCTGGAATGATAAGGAATCGCCCCCTAATTACCGGTCGTAACATGGCTAGAAAGAATAAAAGGATTAGGAGTCACAGAGACCACGCAAGTTTAAAGGGATAACAATGATTTATTCGCCAGGTAGGCAAGAGCTTAAATCAACAGACCAAACATCAGTTACCACGAATTTAGACAAATATATATATTTATAAATATATATATACCTGGCAAAAGCTACACACACAGAGTAGTGTGAGGGCGAGATCAGAGAGACGATCTGCCCTGACTATAGAGGCTACACACGGCATAGAGATGCGCATGTGGGAAGTCGGCTGCGATTTTCCATAATTAAAGAGGCTACTACACATGCACTGACGTGCGCGGGGAGAGATCGGATACGATCTTCCCAGAATGGATTGTTTCGCTTTGCTTTAAGCCAAATCACGTCTTTGATCCAGGCGGCATGGCCATAAATTACCTGGAGGGGGGTCGAATCTGGTTTTTGGGTTTCCACCATTTGGAGGGTGTAATAAAACAATTTAGCAGAGAGAGAAGAACAGAATGATTACCCGAGAGGATTCTGACCAATTTTCAGGAGTTTCCAAAAGGGAATGAACCACAATTTCAATGGGAATGAAACATACTCCATTCAACTCCTTGGATTCCCCTGAGAATAACAAGACCAAACATGATATGAATATGTACTAATATGATGCAGTTGTTATGAAAAGCTCTTAAACTGGATTATGGTATAAGCCAATTTTGGTTATGAGCCCATAAGTATTGCATAGTAGTATGTGGAATATATGAGAAGGGTTTGACATTACTATAGTGTCAGAAAATGTAAACAGATGAGTTTAAGATCCAGTTTCATGAAAGACATGGCCAGGGCCGGGGATGAGGTTCATAGGGGGAACTGTGATAGTTACCCCCCCTCATGTCGCCAGAGTTCTGCTGATTGTCCTGGGCCGTCATAAATCCCCCCAGTCTTCCACAGACTCAGTCCCAGCTGGATTGCCCGTCTTACATGAGTTTAGAGAGAGAGAAAACATTCTAAAAATCTTCCTTTCTTGTTTTGTTGTCGCTCTTATCAAGTCTACTCATTGAAAAAAAATCATAATAAATTAAGATATCAGTCCTTCCCCCACGGTTTCCGCTACATGTAATTGATCGTGGCGCACTGCCACGGCAAAATAAAAGCCGCCACGCCTATCCACATGGAAAGAATCTATATGAACATTTATGCGCATATATGCAACCTATATGCCGCATATAGGCCAAATTCAGGTACATATATGTGCATATACAGGGCATATAGGTCTCCTATATCGCTTCTTTATATCCACATATAGGCCCTATATGTACATACAAGGTATATGTCTCCTATATAGCTCATATACCCAGTGGCAGGTTCTGTTTGTCATACCTCATATATATAGCTCATATCTCACTTTTGTAACTGTCATACATGATGCCTAGCTCATATTTTTATTCTCAAGGTAATATCTGCATATTAGTCCAAAGTCCCTTACAGAAATAATAAGAATTGCACGCAATAACTTATTAATCGCATGTGAACATGTGAAATTGGCATCATATTTGATCCTAAATACATGTTGACATGTGACAACGGCATATTATGTGTAAACCAGTCATTATTAACAATGGCAAGTGAGAGGAGACAAAAAGCTATGATATCAACACAAATATCGAATACTATTTGTTACATTTTTTTTCCTGAAACATTAACAATAACAAGGTCATCAATTCTTTCTTGACCATACTTATTTCCATTCTATGAAGATTGAGTTGTGTATTGTGGAAGAGAAGGAAATGTATAAAAACAAATGGTTTAATTATGTTTATTTCATCAATTAAGCATTTTTTCAAGTTTAAGTCACTGCCAGACTCACCACGTTAGATAAAATTGGATTCACATCATTGCAGCTCAGACACATCCACTGAAAGGTTATACACTACGCTGTTACATCCACCAAATGCAATGTTTTCTATCTTGTCTGTTGATGAATATGGCTCGGAGGTCATTAGTCTAAATGTAGCAAAATAAAACAAAAAAAACAAAATAAAAGTACATAGAAGAACATACATTCAAGTAAACATGCCTTTCAAAAGTCATTTTCATCCCCACATCTATCTGAGCATTTCACTGTGGTTAATGAATTTCTATAATATATGAAAACGGCCAATTTTATGTATGTCGCATATATGCGAAACCTACAAGTGGCCCTATATTAAAACCTATATGTTTATATAGGTTCTTTCCGTGTGGGTATGGACAAGCCCAATTCCGAAATAGTTGGGACGAAGTGTAAATTGTGAATAAAATCAAAATGCAATGACTTTCAGAGCACATGAGCCAATATGTTATTTACAATAGAACATAGATAACATTTCAAATGTTGAAACTGAAACATTTTACATTTTAATACACTAAATGAGCTTATTTCAAATTTTCTGGCTGCAACAGGTATCAAAAAAGTTGGGACACAGGCAAAAAAGGGCTGAAAAAGCTATTTATATATAAGGGAATCAGCTGAAAGAACATTTAGCAAGTAATTAAGTCAACTGGCATCAGGTGTGTAACATGATTGGCTATAAAAGGGATGTCTTAGAGAGGCTGGGTCCCACAGAAGTAAAGATGCCCAGAGGCTCTCCAACCTGTGAAGGCTTGCGTAAAAAAATTGTGGAATACTTTGAAAACAATGTTCCTCAACGTCAAATTGTAAAGGCTTTGAAGGTCACATCATCGACAGTGCATAACATCATCAAAAGATTCAGAGAAACTGGAAAAATCCCTGTGCATAAGGGGCAAGGCCAAAGACCTTTACTGGATGCCTGTGATCTTCAGGCCCTCAGACGTCACTGCATCACTCACCGGCATGATTCTGTCATTGACATTATTAAATGGGCTCAGGAATACTTCAAGAAACCACTGTCTGTAAACAGAGTCTGCCGGGCCATCCACAGATGCCATCTAAAACTCTATCATGCACAAAAGGAAGCCATTGTTTAACATGATCCAGAAGTGACGCCGTGTTCTGTGGGCCAAGGCTCATTTAAAATGGACCGTAGCAAAGTGGCAAAGTGTCCTGTGGTCAGATGAGTCCAAATTTGACATTCTGGTTGGAAATCATAGGCATTGTGTCCTCCAGGCTAAAGAGAAGAAAGACCACCCCTCCTGTTATCAGCGTTCAGTTCAAAAGCCAGCATCTCTGATAGTATGGGGATGCATTAGTGCATATGATGTGGGACACTTGCATGTTTTAAAAAGCACCATGAATGCTGAAAGGTATCTAAAGGTTTTAGAGCAACATATGCTCCCCTGCAGATGACATCTATTCCAGGGAAGGCTTTGTGTATTTCAGCAGGACAATGCAAAACACATACTGCAGCTATTACAACAGCATGGCTTCGTAGTAGAAGAGTCCGTGTGCTGAACTGGCCTGCCTGCAGTCCTGATCTTTCACCGATTGAGAACATTTGGCACATAATTAAACGAAAAGTCCGTCAAAGGAGACCCAAAACTCTCCAGCAGCTGGAAGCCTGTATTAAGCAAGAGTGGGATCAAATTCCAATGGCTAAACTCAAGAAACTTGCCTCCTCAATGCCCAGACGCCTCCACTCTGTGTTAAAAAGAAGAGGAGATGCTACACCATGGTAAACAGGCCCCTGTCCCAACTTTTTTGAGACCTGTAGCAGCCATCAAATTTGAAATGAGCTCATTTTGTGGATTAAATAGTAAAATTTTTCAGTTTCAACATTTGCTATGTTATCTCTGTTCTATTGTGAATAAAATACTGGCTGGTGTGATTTGAAAGTCATTGCTTTTTGATTTTATTCACAATTTACACTTTGTCCCAACTATTTCGGAATTGGGGTTGTAAAATGACTTTACATAAACTCCAAAAATCCTAAGGACAATCAGGTGTTGCCAGTTCTCATTGTTAAGTTAAAATGAGTGCTAATAATTCTTGACCTGTTGTCAATCATTTTGCTTGATGAACACGTTTTCCAATGAATAAAAATTAGCCATCGGCAGTAAAATGCGCTGCTTTCGTCTTAATGCAATGTGCGCAACGATTAGAGAAAAAAAAATTTTTGTTCACTTTGCAAAACGATAAACTGCGATGTTAACTTCTGTGTTTGCTGTGAGCACATCCTGCTCTACCTAATTGTATCTTCATGATTATTTAATTCCAGTTCCACAGTCCGGAGTCATAATCGGTTTTCATATTATATGTGAAATCCACTGTGACGCATGTGAAACTGATAAACCTCTGTGCACATAGACTTCAATAATGACATCGCCTACGTGCTGATTAATGAAATCTGGCCACACCTGATAATGCTGTTTTGACCCAACGCTGAAGCCCTCCGCCACAGTTTCAAAAAATCTCGGAGGAAACCCTGCATTCCCCGTATTTATACGATTTCCATCAGATCGTTTATATGTCCATGTTAATCTTCAATGTACAAGGCCTATATAGAAAAATATGAGTTTAAATTAAAAAAAAGACAGATAAATGTTTCTCCATTATAACTTATCCATCTCAAGTAAAGTACGACTCAATTTTAACCTTTAACAAAATATGAAGCTTAGAGAGAGACATAGTATTTCTATTGACATGTAACAGAGCAGATCTTGCAAAACCCGATTTTGACGTCACCCAAAACGGCCCTCTTTCCTGGCATCACGGAAGCATTCACACTCGATAAAGTACTGTCGTTTCGTGCGTGTTTCCATTTTCTCGTATCGATAATGTGACGGAATGACATTACATTGCATTCTTTGCGTTCTAAGCTTTCCATTGATGTCGAAATTGCCATATTTCAGTTTTTCCTTTGAATCCCTACTTTAATCCAACAGGGAGTGTGTATTCATAAGAATACGATAATAATTTGAAAAAGGGCTGAAGCCCAGAATTGGGAAGGGGCAGTTCAACTTAATTGTATTGACTGGTGAGAATAATGGGTGTGTCTGCGTCTGGCCAATGGCTTCTCAGGGCAGAAGCCAGGTGGTATAACCCTAGCTGAAGCAGGACTGCTTAACAGCAGTTCTGAATGGTTTAGCAGGAATGCAGTCCCTATCTCAAAGACCAATGAAGGCCTAGGAGGTACTCCTAATAAACTGATCAGAGTAACAGACTACTGAAGATGGTTAACTGGAACACAGTCCGAATCCTGGAGACCGATAATAAGACTTGGGAGTTTATTCCTATTAATATGAAGATTAATTTTGTTTTTCATTATCAGAAAGGTTACAATAAATTCAGAAGACTTAGCTTTCACTAAAGACATAAACTGACTGGTTGCTTAGAGCAATACATCATGACAATCCATGAACTCTCCTTGACAGAATTAAAGCTTAAATACACCACAGCGACACAAAGGGAACGCCAAATTAATTAAGGAGACAATACCTTGAAAAGACACGCAGGTTGCTGGAGAGAGGGAGGAGACAATTAAGTAGACACAAGGGTTGTAACACCATCTAGTTCCTTTACCCTGAGACAAATTTTTTAATTAGGGGAGACTGGGGTCCGATGAGCCACTGGGACCAATGAGCCATATCATTATTTTGCGATCAATCGATGCCAAAGGTGCTTAAAATAGGCAAAATAGTGATATGCCTCATTTATCCCCATGACTCATCAGTCAACGGTCACATATTTTGCTAACTTTAAGCAGCTCTGTCGTAGATTGATCGCAAAATAGTGATATGGCTCATTAGTCCCCATGGCTCATCGGACCCAGGGCCGGATTTACCTTTGTGGGGGACCTGGGCCAGCTTAAATGTGGGTGCGCCAACTCGCCGTAAAGCAGATCTACCCAGGTGGCTGAAAGTATGGCGGTGATTATGGCGCCCTTCTTCACACATCAAGTGTATTCCACCCAGAAGGACTTTAAAGCAATATTTGGAGGTCTATTGTTGAGGTCTATTTTGACATCTACTCAGGGACAGTGAGTCAGAGTTCTCACACGTGATCAATCGAACGATCAATTTTAATTTGAATTGTTAAAAAGAATACAAAAACATTAGCTCCAAGAAGATTGTCAGCATGACTAAAATAAAAACAATATGAAAAACAGTCTGCCAACATAACGTGTATACAGTCAGTATACAATATAAAAATATATTTATATAGATTGTCTTTAAATAAAAAAAGAATAAATTAAATATTGAACTGAAATTTAAATAAAGATAAGTAAAACAAAAGAACATAAATAAAATTAAATAAAACAAAGGAACTAAGAACAGCCTTTTCCTTGCCTTTTGTCTGTATATACAGTTGCAAAAAAAAAAGTATGTGGACCCTTTGGAATAACCTTGATTTCTTCATAAATTGGTCATAAAATGTGATCTGTTCTTCATCGAAGTCACAACAATAGACAAAGACAGTCTTCTTAAACTAATACCTCGCAAACAATTATATGTTTTCATGTTTTTATTGAACTTTGAATTGAATTTTGGACCATTTCTCTCGGCAAAACTGTTTCAATTCAGCAATATTCTTGGGATGTCTGGTGTGAATCGCTCTCTTGATTTCATGCCACAGCATCTCAATCGGGTTGAGGTCAGGACTCTGACTGGGCCACTCCGGAAGGCATATTTTCTTTTGTTGAAGCCATTCTGTTGTTGGTTTACTTCTGTGCTTTGGGTCGTTGTCCTGTTGCATCACCCATCCTCTGTTGAGCTTCATTTGACGGACAGATGGCCTTAAGTTCTCCTTCAAAATGTCTTCTTAAACTTGGGAATTCATTTTTCTGTCGATGACAGCAATCCGTCCAGGCCCTGAGGCAGCAAAGCAGCCCCAAACCATGATGCCCCCTCCACCATCCTTCACAGTTGTGATGAGGTTTTGATGTTGATGTGCTGTGCCTTTTTGTTTTGTCTCCACACGTAGCGTTGTGTGTTCCTTCCAAACAACTCAACTTTGGTTTCATCCGTCCACAGAATATTTTGCCAGTAGTGCTGTAGATCATCCAGGTGTTCTTTTGCAAACTTCAAACATGCAGCAATGTTTTTTGGACAGCAGTGGCTACCTCTGTGGTGTACCCCCATGAACTCCATTCTTGTTTAATGTTTTACTTACAGTAGATATGTGAACAGAGATGTTAGCATGTGCCAGAGATTTCTGTAAGTCTTTAGCTGACACTCTAGGATTCTTCTTCACCTCACTGAGCATTCTGCACTGTGCTCTTGCAGTCATCTTTACAGGACGGCCACTCCTAGGGAGAGTAGCATTAGTGCTGAACTGTCTCCATTTATAGAATATCTGTCTTCCCGTGGACTGATGAACATCAAGGCTTTCAGAAATACTTTTGTGACCCTTTCCAGCTTCATGCAAGTCAACAATTCTTAATCGTAGGTCTTCTCAGAGCTCTTTTGTGCAAGGCATGGTTCACATCAGGCAATGCTTCTTGAGAACAGCAAACTCAAAACTGGTGTGTGTTTTTTATAGGGCAGGACAGCTTTTTTATAGGGCAGGACAGCTTTAACCAACACCTCCAATCTCGTCACATTGATTGGACTCCAGGTTGGCTGACTCCTGAATCCGATTAGCTCTTGAAGAAGTCGTTAGCCTAGGGGTTCACATACTTTTTCCACTCTGTTCTGTGAATGTTTGCATGTTGTGTCCAATAAAAACATGAAAATGTATAATTGTTTGCGAGGTACTAGCTTAAGAAGACAGTGTTTGTCTATTGTTGTGACTTAGATGAAAATCAGATCACATTTTATGACCAATTTATGCAGAAATTCAGGTAATTACAAAGGGTTCACATACTTTTTCTTGCGACTGTATATGACAGACAATATAGATATATTTACATAGCTTGTCTTTAAATAAAAAATAAATAAAATTAATTAAATATTGAATTGAAAATTAAAGTTAAATAAAACAAAGAACTTAGAACTGCCTTTTCTTTGCCTTTTGTCTGGCAAAATCGTTAATCACGACTAGTTAGTAACTAACAATGGGAGTTTCCAGAGAATCAACCATCAGACGGCGTCGGTACATAGTAGGTGCCGAAATACGGTTTCATGAAAAAAAATAAAAATAAAAATAAAAAAATAATTTTGCAAGAGTGTACGATCTTATTTACGTCGAAAACTGTTCACGTCTTCCCTGATATGTTGCCTCTAGACTTGCTACTTTTGCTGGTTTCTGGCCAGCATGTTATCTACCCATTTGCCACTACAAACTGTTTTAACCTACAACTGCTATGTTCATTGACAAGCGTCAACTTTCGCAAATAACTACAAGACAGTTGGATGAATAATTCATTAGCTAGTATGTAAACGCTTTTGGCCAGTAAAGTCACATAAGTTTGGCGCATAAGTAACACAAATAACTGTCGTCGTGGACGCTTTAATGTATTATTTTAATGGCTAAAAGCGTTAGCATCCCAGCTAGTGAATTATACATCCCATTAACTTGTATTGGCTTCTGCCGTTAGATTCTATTAGCAACCATGTATAGCAGCACTAGCAATGAAACCAAATGTTCTTGACTGGATTTGCACTTGATGATTACACTCACCGAGTTTTTCTCACGGTACCCAAATGTCAAGTTAAGCCGAAAAAAGTTCTAAATGCATAAAAAGGTAAATCCAGTCCTGGGTAGAAAGCAGAAGTCTTTCCCAACTACACATACCCATCACTTGTTCACCCGCTTTCTTTGGCGTTTCTTGATCAAACGTTTTTGTCACTGGGTCTGACTCATAGAAAAACACGGATGGTACTGTTGTTGATTTTCAGTTGGACTTTTCGAACCACTCCACGACGTGACAAAAGTTATGTGTAAGTTTCAAAGTTAGTTGGAAGAAAGTGCTCGCAGCAAAGAACTGATCGAGCTGAAAGCTGCCAGTTTTACCGTTTCATGGGAGACAGCCACGAATTAATAATAATAATAATAATATCAATTTTTTTTTTTTTATGGGGGCCCCCTCAGTGTGGAGGCCCTGGACCCGGGCCCAACTGGCCCTATGGTAAATCCAGCCCTGATTGGACCCCAGTCTCCCCTACCTGTTTATACTTGGCACCCTTTGGGATGGGATACTGGCATCCCAAGCAATCATAAACCATTCTGAGTTTATGAATGGATAAGTCATGGGGATTTAATTTTTGTTTCATGGAGCAACACAAATGTGAGTAATTGGCAAAAATTGGCACCCAACACACCTGCCATGCTGTTTGAGTGGAAAATAAAACATCTTGTACGGATTGTAAAATATGAATGCTTTATATGTTTTTTTTAATGAAGATCAGAGGCTCCTTTCTCCTACAGAGTAATACATGTAATAAATGAAGTAGGCTTATAATACCTATTATCAAGTCAACATTTTATATAATATACAATCTATATACAATATTACACATTTTCACATTAAAATTAGATTACTTAAATTGAAACACCGAAACAACAGAATGAATGTACCGAAATTTAAGCTTTTTTTCTGGTTTTTCTGTTTGACCTAATATCAATTAACAATAATTTAGTCATATGCAGTCTTTTTTCAGTTATCAAGCATGCCAGTAATTCCACAGCTGATGGTAGTGACACTTCCATATTTAATTTTCACCAAAGATAACTCAGGAGGATGCATCAGCTGAGTACTGAAGTACCCAAGACAGTAACTGTTGGTAAATAAAATGCATGCATAAATATTGAATGTGCTTGCATACATACATTAGAATGAGAAGAAACGGGGTCAGCTCTACATCCAACATTCCACTGACAGCTATCATAGTAATTGGTAAGGAGAGAAAACTGCATTCACTACTCAATGTGAACAGTTATGAGGCACACTGCAGCCCATAATTCACCCTGGGCCTCTATATTCACCCTCTCCTACACATATATCCTCACTTACTCTCAAACAAACATGTACTCTCACTCTCAATCACATATACTCACTCTCGCATACATTAACTTTGCTCTCACATAAATACAGCATATATGAATGTGAGACAAAAATATAAGCTTTGAGAATGGATAATAAATGTACAAACCCCAATGCCAATGAAGTTGGGATGTTGTGTAAAACGTGAATAAAAACAGAATGCAATGATTCGCAAATCTTATAAATCCACATTTTATTCAAAATAGAACATAGACAACATATCTGATGTTGAAAGTGAGACATTTTACCATTTCATGAAAAATATTAGCTCATTTTGAATTTGATGGCAGCAACACATCACAAAAAAAATCGGTACAGGGCCAACAAACGGCTGGAAAAGTAACAGATACTAATAAAAACAGCTGGAGGAGCATTTTACAACTAATTAGGTTAATTGGCAACAGGTCAGTAACATGACTGGGTATAAAAAAAAAAAAAAAAAAAAAAAAATTTTTAGAGAGGCAGAGTCTCTCAGAATGTTAGGTACGGTTCTGGAACCAGACGCGAGAGTCGAGCAGTGAAGGTAAAATGGGATTTTATTGGAAAGGGGGCGAACCCCCGCAGAGCAGGAGGCGACAGTACAAAGTCCACAATCCAAAGAACACAATCCCAGGGACAAAATCCAAAAGTCAAAAAACCAGGGCAGCAATCACAGTAATCGTGGTCGGGCAAAAACAGGTTCGGTACACAGGCACAGGATTGACAGAGAAGCAAAAGCCAAAATCCAGAGGGCGAAATCCAAACCGTTACCAGGGCAGCAAACACAAAAACTCGTGAGTCGGGCAAAAGGGTTCGAAAACAGATGCAGACAAAAGTACAAAAGAGCAGAGCCAAAAAAATCGTAAGTCGGGCGGTCCAGTCAGAAGATTAACACTATGAATACAAAGGCGAAAGATAGCAGCACAGGTAAGCAAGAGGAAACGTTCTGACGGGGAACTGCAGTGAGAAGACAGCTTAAATACACTCAAGGGAAGTCACATGCTATGATTAGGTTCAGGTGATGAGGATCAGACTAATTACAAAGGAGGGAACATGAGGGAGAACCTAATCACATGAAATTGGCAAAAGCCAAAACGCGGACAGGGAACACGAGACAACCTATGACAAAACATACAGCTCCGGTTAGGGAGTTCTAATGTGCACAGATAATGAGAGGTAGGACAGAGTGGAGCAGGTGCAGAGGATCTGCTGAATTGCAGCAAAGACTAAGTGCAGGCAAGAGGCGGAGACTAGAACAGGGCGAGTGCTGAGAGCTTGTTAATCAATTAGTAAGTGCAGCTATACAATCCCTAGTGCTCGTTAGTAAGTTAGTATTATATACAATGTTAGTTTGGGTTAGTAACTTTAACGAAAAACAACAAACTGTTAGTATTGGTTAGTAATATAGAAAAGAGAGGCGAAGGAAGCAAACAAGATTGGAAGGAATGTTTGAAACCCAGAAACCATGAAATCACCTAAGCATGTGACACGCAGGACTGGGGAGAAGCTGTAACTTAACAAAGAGACCAGACAGGGGGAGACAAAAGTGCAATGCAGGGCATGAACAAAGACATGGACCGGAATCTAACAGAATAGTGGATTGGGAATGGCAAAAACGAAAACATGGCAAAGTACAAAAACGAAACCGAACATGGCAAAACCTAACAGACATAATCATAAACATAACAGGGACTAGGGAAAACATAACAAGCATGGCAGGAACAATAATGAACATGGCAGAATCAAGACAGAACAGAGCAGAATCATAACACAGAAGTAAAGACGGGCAGAGGCTCACCAATCTGCAAATAACTGAGTCTAAAAAATTGTGGAAAAATTTCAGAAAAATGTTCCTCAATATAAAATTGCAAAGATTTTGAATATCACACCATCTACAGTACATAATATCATCAAAAGGTTCAGACAATCTGGAGAAATCTCTGTGCGCAAGGGACAAGGCCGAAGGTCAATATTGGATTCTTGTAATCTTTGGGCCCTCTGGCGGCACTGCATTAAAAACAAGCATAATTCTGCACTGGAATTCACTGCATGGGCTCAGGAACACTTCCGTAAATCATTGCCTGTGAACACAGTTTGCCGTGCAATCTACAAATGCAAGCTAAAGCTGTATCATGCACAGAAGAAGCCATAGTGAACTCGATCCAGAAATGCCACTGTCCTCTCTGGGCCAGAGCTCATTTAAAATGGACTGAGGCAAAATGGAAAACTGTCCTGTGGTCAGATTAATCAAAATTTGAAATTCTTTTAGGAAACCATGGACGTTGTGTCGTGCGGACTAAAGAGGAGAGGGACCATCCAGCTCGTTAATAGCGCCCAGTTCAAAAGCTTGCACCTCTGATGGTATGGGGTTGCATTAGTGTTTATGGCATGGGCAGCTTACACATTTAGATAGGCATTATCAATGCTGAAAAATATATAGAGGTTTTACAACAACTTCTCTTTCAAGGGAGGCCCTGCATATTTCAGCAAGACAATGCTAACCCACATACCACATCCATTACAACAGCATGGCTTTGCTGTGGAAGAGTACGGGTGCTGAAATGGTCTGCCTGCAGTCCAGACCTTTCACCAACAAAAACATTTGGGACATCATCATATGAAAAATCTGATGTAGAAGACCCAGGACTGTTGAGCAGCTAGAGCCCTACATCAGACAAGAGTGGGACAACATTCCTCTCCCAGAACTCCAGCGATAGGTATCCTCACTTCCCAGACGTTTACAGACTGTTGTTAAAAGAAGAGGGGATGCTACACAATGGTAAACATGACCCTGTCCCAACTTTTTTTGAGATGTGTTGCTGCCATCAAATTCAAAATGAGCTAATATTTTTCATGAAATGGTGAAATGTCTCACTTTAAACATCTGATATGTTATCTATGTTCTCTTGTGAATTAAATGTGGGTTTATGAGATTTGCCAATCATTGCATTCTGTTTGTAATCACGTTTTACACAACATCCCAACTTCATTGGAATTGGGGTTTGTATGAGGACAATGTGTACGTGAAAGGAGACTAAAAGCATGTGTGAAGACTGCATATTTTAGGGAGAGAATAGTGGAAATGGAGGAAGTTTACTTTTTATGGAAGGCAGATAGTCTATCCTCGACACACATATTCTTCATTCATGTACATTCTCCATCCAATGTTATATATTTTTGAGACTGCATCTATGTGTGAGTAAAATCAATGCACAATGTGTAAGAGTGAGAATAAAGGTATCAGAGAGTCAAAGTAAAGTGAGAATACGTGTATGTGAGAATGAGAAGGTGAGTATATTGTTCATGTAAGTGAAAATACTGTATATGTATTTGAGAGGCCCAGAATTATTTATGTCTCCCCCCCGGAGGGAGAGGGGAGACAAATTGCTTTAGGCTCGGTTTTCGTTCCCGTTCGCGTGCACGGTTGCGCTTGCGTTTGCGTTCAAGTTCGCGTCAGCGTTCCCACTTCGTTTCCGGAGCGTAACTCCAAAACCGTTTGTATGATCGTAAGTAAACTTTGCATACTTACTACTCAGGTCCTGAAGTGGTGCCTTTTGGTATGTGCCTGTCAGTCCATCCGTTTGTCTGTCCGTCCAGCTGTGATCTATTCTTGTCCGGAGCATAACTCCTACTCCGTTCGCATGATCTCAACAAAATTTTGCATACTTAACTACTCAGGTCCTGCAGTGCTGCCTTTTGGTCTGTGCCTGTCTGCATGTCCGTCTCTCCGTCCGTCCCGTGGGTTAGGCTGGGAAGGGGGCCGGGGGGAGACATGTTTTTTTGAGTAAAAACACATTCTAGTTAATTATAGCTTGTATGCCCCCTCAGAAATAATTTTCAAAAAGGTTACTGTAGTCACGCACATTTTGGCATGTGCCTTCTTCTTTGTTCCTGCATACAAACATACATGCATACATGTTGGACAAACAGTATACAGAATGTATAGAGTACATATTCTTCCCGCATACATTCACATGGGGCAAAAATGCATAAAACTATTTTACAAAAAGGTTCACAGCCATGAGAACAAATGAAAACACATTTTTTTCTTTTCTTGATTTTCACCTGCTGAGTGAAAATCTTAATCACCTTGGTAACACTGGCAGCAATTTACCACTGCTGTCAGCGCACAGCATGACTATTACCTCTGTCCTGTTAGGCAGAGTCCTTTAATCACACTGAGGATAATAGACCGCTGTTTCCTGTTTACTCCACAACTTCCTTACAGCCCAATCTAAAGGGTTAATGTATTTGTTGGTAACTAATCATTCAGTTTAATAAAGGCAGAGTTGAAAGCTACAATGGCAATTAATATAGCCTACACAATGCCTCTAAAATTAAACCCATTGTTTGTGCAACAATAATTCTTAAATTCAAGTTTAAAACCTTTATTTTGCTCTCTAAGTCATGAGCATTGGAACAATGCTGTAAGTCAATTGAGGGTGTCAAGTACTCCTCTGGATCTATATGACAATCCAGCTGCTGAAAGCTCACCTCCCACCTGCAGTGTGCAGGTCATGGCAAAGAGTACAAACGCTTGTCTGAGAATTATTGTGTTCTGGGTGAACAAGGAGACATTTTGTCCTTGCTCAGCTGTGACTTGTACAAAATATAAGAGTGGCCTTTGCTGTTGCTTTGTTGATCGTAGTCACCATCACTATCTGAAGAAGATTAGATGCCTTCGACAAATTATGGTGGTATGGTTTTCATCAGGAATCATGGAAAAGGATTTTTTGTCTCGTGATTCACTAAGCCCCCACAACACATGGAAGGTACATACAATGGATGGAAGGTACAGCACTAATGTCAGGGTGATGAACATTTCTACCTATCAACATAAACTTCTGTGATATTTCTGTGTCCATGAGGCTCAATATAGGGCAAGACTTATTCATAAAGATAATTGCAAATTATTCCTAATGTCATGTGTGGATTTTATGAAATCTAAAATTGAGAGAAACCGGTATATTCAAAAGCCAGGCAGCACACTTGCTCATGACAGCTGCCAGAGTTTCAAGCATAATAAACCTCAGAGCTATTTGTCATGCAGAACTAGAATGACTGTATATGAGTTGCCCTTCATTGTTTGAAGAGGGACAGAAGTTATTTGCCATTACAAGCACACTGGAATTACTTGATGATGAAAATTACTTGGAACTTGCCTCCCGTAATTTGTTTCCTGTCGCAATTTGTTGTCTATTTCATTGTCCTGGGAGCATGTTGTTTCAGTATAAATCATTTATTTGAAATTCTACAAATTGGGATGTTTTCCACCAAATATTGAAGCAGGCAATTTGCTGGTTATTCAACTGATGTGATTCATTTTTTATTCATGCATCATGACATTCTCTTTAAATTAAAATGAATTGATTGTAAAATGACAAGCAGTTTGTAGTTAATATAAATATATGTGCAATTGCTGAACTTCAAAAATAGGCATGAGAAAAAAATTATTTATTTGTTTATTTACAGTCATGTGCAATGATGATTATACACTTAACAAAATGAAGATAAATCAGAACACAGTACTATTCAAATATTTATTTCATGTAATATTGGATCATATAAATAAAAATAAGTGAACAGATAACTATGTAGAAAAAAAGTTATATGTTTGAGAGAAAAAGGCCACTTAACTTTGATTACAGCATTTAATCTTTCGGGCATAGTTTCCACACACACACACACACACACACACACACGCGCATATATATGTATACAACCCCAATCCCAAAATAGTTGGGACAAAGTGTAAATTGTGAATAAAATCAAAATGCAATTACTTTCAGATCAATATGTTATTTACAATAGAACACAGATAACATTTCAAATGTTGAAACTGAGACATTTTACTTTTTTATCCACAAAATGAGCTTATTTCAAATTTTCTGGCTGCAACAGGTCTCAAAAAAGTTGGGACACCATCAAAAAAGGGCTGAAAAAGCAATTAATATATAAGAAAATCAGCTGAAAGAATATTTAGCAAGTAATTAAGTGAAGCGGCGTCAGGTGTGTAACATGATTGGATATAAAAGGGATGTCTTAGAGAGGCTGAGTCTCTCAGAAGTAAAGATAGCCAGAGGCTCGCCAACCTGTGAAGGCTTGCGTAAAAAAAATTGTGGAATACTTTAAAAACAATGTTGCTCAACGTCAAATTGCAAAGGCTTTGAAGGTCTCACCATCGACAGTGCATAACATCATCAAAGGATTCAGACAAACTAGAAAAATCTCTGTGCATAAGGGACAAGGCTGATGACCTTTACTGGATGCCTGTGATCTTGGGGCCCTCAGACGTCACTGCATCACTCACCGGCATGATTCTGTCATTGACATTACTAAATGGGCCCAGGAATACTTCAAGAAACGACTGTCTGTAAACAGAGTCTGCCGTGCCAACCACAGATGCCACCTAAAACTCTATCATGCAAAAAGGAAGCCATTGTTGAGCATGATCCAGAAGTGCCGCCGTGTTCTGTGGGCCAAGGCTCATTTAAAATGGACTGTAGCAAAGTGGCAAAGTGTCCTGTGGTCAAACGAGTCCAAATTTGACATTCTTGTTGGAAATCATAGGCGTCGTGTCCTCCAGGCTAAAGAGGAGAAAGACCACCCCTCCTGTTATCAGCTTTCAGTTCAAAAGCCAGCTCTCTGATGGTATGGGGATGCATTAGTGCATATGGTGTGGGACACTTGCATGTTTTAAAAAGCACCATGAATGCTGAAAGGTATAAAGGTTTTAGAGCAACATATGCTCCCCTCCAGACGACATCTATTCCAGGGAAGGCCTTGTGTATTTCAGCAGGATGATGCAAAACCACATACTGCAGCTATTACAACAGCATGGCTTTGTAGTAGAAGAGTCCGTGTGCTGAACTGGCCTGCCTACAGTCCTGATCTTTCACCGATTGAGAACATTTGGCGCATAATTAAACTAAAAGTGCGTCAGAGGAGACCCAAAACTCTCCAGCAGCTGGAAGCCTGTATTAAGCAAGAGTGGGATCAAATTCCAATGGCTAAACTCAAGAAACTTGTCTCCTCAATGCTCAGACGCCTCCACTCTGTGTTGAAAAGAAGAGGGGATGCTACACCATGGCAAACAGGCCCCTGTCCCAACTTTTTTAAGACCTGTCGCAGCCATCAAATTTGAAATGAGCTCATTTTATTTATTTATTCATTTTGTTCTCATTGCCTACAATAGTATTTTTGAATACATTTTCAAAAAATTATGGGAAAGCAATATATTACGACCCCTCTTAGATGAAAGTGGTGGTGTATGATCATCACTGCACACTGCTGTATGTATTTTTTTTTTTTCTTTTTTTTAAGTTGGAAAGTTATATTATGTACCTGAGAGGATGTATGGCCTCCATCATAAATTAATATAACATATAGATGAAGTTTGTTTAAATCTTTGCCCAAGAGACCTTTTGAGGTCCTATCTGATGGCTAAAGCTTGCAACTTAATCTGGTGAGCCGCTGTGACCGTTGGCATTGGCAAGGTGGGGACAGCTTTGAATTTGAATCAGTCATTAACTTGGTTCAGCGCTGTCTAATGCTCAAAATATAATTTCAGTGCATTTACCACAGAGTGGAGTGCATAAGGGCACATTAATCAATTTAGCAGCTGGGCATGTGCCTGGGGGCAGGGGCTGGCAGGGCATGTAAGCTGTTGTTGCACAAGGGCACTAAAAATCGCAATCCGGCCTGGGGAATTAGTCAAGTCTATCATTTCAATAGAACCTGTCTAGCAATGTGAAGTAGTCAAAAAGTAGCAAATAATGCTGCAATCTAAAGAAATCCATGAACAGGTAAGAAACAAAGTCGTCGACGTCTTTCAGTCTGGAAAGAGTTACAAAGTCATTTCTAAGGCTCTGGGACTCCAGTCCACCACAGTCAGAGAGGTTATCTACTAATAGAGAAAATATGGAACAGTCAGAGAGGTTATCTACAAGTGGAGAAAATGTGGAACAGTGGTAAGTCTTCCTAGGAGTGGCTGGCCTACCGAAATTCCTTCAGGAGCGCATCAACGACTCTACCAGGAGGTCACAAAAGAACCCAGACAAACATTTAAAGGACTTCAGGCTTCACTTGCCTCAGTTAAGGTCAGTATTTACGACTCCACAATAACAAAGAGACTGGGCAAAAATAGCATCCATGGGAAAGCAACAAGGCAAAAACCACTGCAGGCCATAAAGAACACAATGGCTTATCTGACATTTGCCCACAAGACATTTTGATGACCCCCAAAACTTTTGGAGTAATATTCTGTGAACTGATGAGTCAAAAGTGAAACTTTTCAAAAGTTCCATCTGCCATAAAGCTAATACAGCATTCCACAATAAGAACATTACACTAAGAGTCAAACACGGTTGTGGTAGTCTGATGGTACGGGGCTGCTTTGCTGTTTCAGAGCCTGAGTGACTTGCCATAATTGATGGAACCATAAATTCTGCTCTACACCAGAAAATTCTGAGGGAAAATATGTGGCATCAGTTGGTGAAGCTAAAGTTATGCAGCAGGACAATGACCTAAAGTGCATGAGTAAGCTCACCTCTGAAGGGCTCAAAAAAATAAAATGAAGGTTTTGGAGTTGTCTAGTCAAAATCCTGTCTTGAATCTGCATGAGATGCTGCAGCATGACCTTAAACAGCTTATTCATACTCTAAATTCCTCCAATATGTCTGAGTAAAAATTTATATTCAAAGAAGAGTGGGGCAAAATTGCTCCACAGAAATGTGAAAGACTCATAGCCAATTATCACAAATGTTTGATTGCAGTTGTTTCCACCTCGGGTGATGTAACCAGTTATTTGGTTTAGAGGGGCAATTTTTTCCCCCTTGGTGAAATAGGTTTTGAATAACTCTTTACCTTCAGTAAATGAAATCAACATTTAAAAGCTGCATCTTGTGTTACTCACATTTACATGTTTAATCTTCCTTTAAAATGAGTTGGATGATTCGAAACATTTGAATATAATGAATAAACAGAAATATAGTAATTTGGTAAGGGAGCTAATATTTTTCACCGCAATGTAATTCAGTATTTTAAAAAATAAAATAAGGGACCCACCGGTCTAAAGTAATTTTGGAGTTTTATTCCTCATGGTAGGGCTGCAGATGAATCATAACTGACTCTTTTTCAGTGATTCTGTATGCCTTTACTCTGCATGTGCCAATCAGCCTCAGCAGAACAGAGCCTTAGTCATCACCTCTCCTGACTTAACACACCTATTTACTTTAAAGCCCCTTTATTAGAATTTAAAACATATTTGTCTTCATATTTTCAGTTATTTTATGGGGACAAATAAAATAAAAGGCTTTATTTAATGATGAGTCATCACAAGATGTGTTCGTTAGCCTCATGGCAGTATTACATCAGCCTGTTCCTGCTGCCTTCCCGACTGGACTGGTCAACCCTGAAGGATGGTGCGCGCACATCTGTTCCACTGTGCACATGGGTGATGAGAACATAGTACCACTAGGAATTAAGTATATGGTTCCCCCCAGTGGCCACAGTGGCTCTGCATACAAGGAGGACCCAAATATGTTGTCGATGACAAGGGCAAACTATCAAACATCGAACAGAAGTATACTGAACAAAAATTTGATACTTACAAAATATGTGTTAATTAATTATACAGTGTAATGGAAACTGATCAGGACAAATAATGATAGGACTGGACTCATTTGGATTTTTTCATAAAAAGAAATGTATATGCACTGTATGGACGAAGGTATTGGGACACAACTCATAATCACTGAATCTAAGTGTTTCATTCAGCATTTGGGAACAACAGCAAGTCAAGCCAGTAGCTCATAGACCATGTAATGTCACAAAGTGGGGTCACCCAGTGCTGAGGCGCATAGTCACAGACGCACTGTTGACTCAATAACTGCAGAGTTCCATACTTCCTCTGGCATCAAAATCAGAACAAAAACTGTGCGCTGGAGGTTTCATGGCAGAGCTGCAGCATGCAAACCTTGTACTGAGCACAGTGGTTAGCATCAGCTGGAGTGGTGTACAGCACGCTGCCAGCAGACTCGGGTGCAGTGGATATGTGTTCTGAGGAATGATGAATCACACTCCTCTGTCTGGCAGTCTGATGAAACATTCTGGGTTTGACGGATGCCAGGAGAACGTTACCTGCCTGACTGCATTATGCCAACTGTAATGTTTGGTGGAGGAGGGATAATGGCATGGGGTTGTTTTTCAGGAGTTGGGCTAGGCCCTTTAGTTCCTGGGAACAAACACATTCAAAAATCTTGTGGAAAGCTCTACCAGAAGGGTGGCAACTGTCATAGCTGCGAAGGAGGGACCAACTCCATATGAATACTTACAGATTTGGAATGGGATAACTTAAAAGTTCCTAAAAGCCAGGTGTCCCAATACTTTTGTCCATACAGTGTGTGTGTGTGTGTGTGTGTGTGTGTGTGTGTAGTATGTTTAAGTATACCTTCAGTCCAAAAATCCCAGATTCTACCCATGATCCAGATATAGCTCCTCTATGAAATCAAAATCTCACTTTTGGAAACATTTGGCTCATTATGTTCACGTCTGAATCACATCGCAACACTTAGATTGTTCTGGCCCTCGCTTTAGTCCCAAATTTCAATTTAATACAATGCAAGTCTACAGAAAAGTGTTCTAATTCCATTTTTCTAAAAATCTATAAGTCGAGTGAATTTTATAGCTCATAGCATTAAAAAAACTTGGTTAAAGCCTAAATAAAATAAAATTTACTGAATGAACAGGATGACATTCACCATAACTGTTCAGATTTATACCTATGGAAGGGCTCCAGATGGAAGTGCGTAAATTATATTGCGGAGCAATCCAAGATATCTTTCCTAATATGCAGATTTCTACATTCCATTGTGCGCTGTATGTACAATGCTTGATAAAATACCATTACAGAATAAATTCACACCGCACAGCTGTTCTCATTTTAAAGGGCCAGTTTGCTGAAAATTAAACCATTCATAGTTTCAAATTGCAGGCTCTGTATGAACAAGTGGAACGAACACTATACACGATTTCCCACAGCAGCTCGCGACATTTGCGTATTTATCACCCCCATGGCATCAGTATACATTTGCTATACAGACAAGAACTACCACAATGCATTGTGTCAGCTCACTACTTCAGAAACGCCTTCAACCCCGTGTGATCTGATATACAGCGGTCAAAGATAGCATTGCACTGAAGCACCATTCACTTCAAAGCAAGGAGGACTGGCCATGATGATAATTCTAACAGTTTGCTCTGTGCCCTAATGCACAAGCTACAAAAAGAATAAAGCTACAGGTGTAATTTTCCCACTCTTTATCTGCAAATACAGTATGGGTAATAGAATAGTGACAGCCATTCACAAAAGAGATATTAAGTACACTTGCTTGCAAATAAGTATACAAATGTAAGAGCTTGCAGCGAGCAGTTTCTTCTTGAGGACTAAGAGTGAGAGAGATCTCCAACTGGAATTAGTAGGTTGTCTTTCTAAACAGTGCTGTCATACCATCCATTTTCTGACCCAAGCAATGAATGCGCCAATCAAGTCTTAATTTCACCCTCAAATCCCCCAGTTTTCTTACGTATAATCAGCGCAATGACTTGGCAAAAATTTCATAACTGACAAAATTTTCCACTTGCTGGTGAGCTCCAGCCAACTTATGTTCCAGACATTAGCTAACATTAACGTTCCAAGACAGAAATGAAGCTGACCATGCCAAAACAGTAAGGTTATATTGCTGAAATGGCTGGCAAAATTTTCAGCTCACTAGCTTGCTCCAGTATACTACAACCACAAGCTAACAATAACCTTCGCTAGCTGATCAAAAGTTAGCACCACAGAAGACACAATATTCACTATTTTCCGGTTCAATGCCTTCTTGTCCATTACATCCTCTGTATTTATAGTTAGGGGATCCATTTCCGCTGTTGGACACATAGCCTCCAACGATACAAGCAATACAAGCGGAGACTAGTTTTGTTTCTCAGTAACATCTAGGGGACGAACGCCGGCCACCTACATGCAGAGACTAGAAATCCAAGCAGAAATTGTTTGTAGTTGTTCCTTGCCTCCAGCTACATCGCTGTACATGTCAAATGACGGCACTGGAGATTTTGCAGAGATATATGCATGCGTTCTTCACACCATAAGGTTGAAAATCGGTGAAGTGTCCATTAAGTAAATGCCTCAATTTTGATTTTTATTTCGGATTCTTGTAGCTAAAAAAAAAAAAAAAACTCAAGAATCTTGTAAAAGATTACAGCTAGATCTCCATATGCTTGCAAGCTTTTAAGTTTGAGCCCTTATCTAATGCAGCCTTGAAGTATTACAATATTCCAGAGAGTATTATGCATTCATTTTTTAACCTGTTTACACCTTGGCAGGTTTGCCAGAGGAATGGAACCTATCCCAATATACAACGGACATGAGGCAGAGCACTTCTTGGATAATCTATCAATCCATAGCAGTAATTGCACACAATTTACTCACTATTGACAATTTAGAGAACATAATTTGTATGTCTATGGGCTGAGAGAGGAAGCCCGCACAAATATTGGGAGAACATACAAACTCCACACAAGAAGCTCCAAGCCCGATTCAAACCCATAAACTTCTTGTTATGAGGCAACTATGCACCTACCGCACTCACCTGTACTGTGCGTCTATAAATTCAGACAGAAAAACAAAATCCACTGATTATTTAGAAAAATGCAAAAATCAATATAAGACAAGTTCTGATTATGGTATTTAAATGATAACATTTGTGGAACTACAAAAATCCACAAGCACAGAACCTTTACCCTAAAGTCCGGTAACAGGAATATTCCCACAGCTAAAATGTTCTGATCAACATGAAGATTAGTCAAAATATTGTTTGAGTTTCAGTTGATATTCTCCTCAGGACCCTCTTTAACCAGAAGATATGCAGGTAATTTGGAGCACTTAATTACAATATACTGTATTTCTGCATTAATAAAACTCAGCTTGATGACTATCCAGCTCTGGATACAACATACTGTCGCAAAGTTAAATCCCTTCAATAATAATCTCTATAAATAATATAATATAATAATATACATATGCTCTTGTTCATGAGCACTCAGCTTTATTTTTAGATTTTCTAAAATTTATGTGCACATCGATGAATAAGTTCAGTGTCCAAAGCTTGTTTGTCTGTGTTGATTTATTACAGTCGCACATAAAGGTTAATATTACTTCTCCCTAATATATGATGGCTATTCATCTCAATAAAAGTGTGTTCAGTGCTAAAAGAGAGTACATTGACTCTGCACTGACTTTTAAGCACGCCATGACCATAAACAATGCACACTGTCAAACCTGTCCATGAACATCAAAATAAAATTAATGAACTTATCACTCACTAAAAAAGACCGTCATCCCTGCTTCAAGGTGTCCTTAAAAAAATAATTAATCCGATGACAAAATTACTTTGAGCAATAAATCTCATTAGATGAAACTTGCAGTATTTGTGGTGAAAAGAAGGTTAAAAAAGTGCACTTCAAAAACAATGCCCTCAGATGAAGGGCAATTCTTGCAGACCCACTATTACTGCATAGCATGAGTATAAAAAGACATGAACATACAGTCAAATTCTCACAGTCAAAGTGGTCTCCTGGAGATAAAATAAAAAACTTGAGAATACTTTAAACCCAGTGCATACTATGTTCAATTTTAACTAAACAATCTTCAACACAATCTTCAATTTGACAAAAGACATCTCCTAAAATGAGACCATGAAATGCATCTGCTTTGCTTTCCTTTCTTCAAATTTCTTCCTTAAGTCTACCAAAAACTGTTTAAAATGCAATGTCAGATAAGTTTACAATCCCCACAGTGGAATTATAATACAGTGCTCTGCAGCATCAGCAGTGTATATCTGGAACAGACTATGAAACTGTCTCAGCAGCAGAGCAATATTATGTTGGCTAGTAAAAGAAAGTCCTGCTTTTGTTGCTTTTTACATGGCAGAAGCAGTAAACCAGTCGGAATATTGCCAAGTATCCTTGTGCCATTTATATAAATTTTAAATATCTGTATTGATTATTATTATTATTAATAATAATAATAATAAAGGGTAATATACAAATTAGATAAGAGTAAGTTAATGGCTTGGATATTGCCTCCATGGATTCCAAACAAACTCTTCAACTCGTGAATGAGTCACAAGACACCATGAACTGGATAAGTATCACCAATGACCCAAGGAGGCATTTTACACCAGGGTTACAAAGCCATCTGGATAACTGTACAAGTTAAAACCCAGAAGCCTGCCAAATATGGAATGTGAACTGAGGTAAAAAGAGTTGTTTAGGTTCTCCTTGGTGCTGTTATCCAGTCACTTCAGTTATGCTGATTTATGAAATCCCCCTGTAGTCTCGCACTTTATTTGTACTAAGCATTCAAACTCATATGGTCAGAACAGAGGCAAAATAGTACACTCTACCCATTCTGTCATATTTTGAGCCTTATCTCATAAAACAAACACTGGTATGATTAATGTTCCAATGTTACGCATTTTCTGTGGGTATAAACATGATTAAAGAAGACTGAATGATTGGATTCAGAGAACTAAAACAGTTAACTCAAATGCTGAAACAGAATCAAGGTGACATTGTTTGATGAAATAATATCACCATGTCAGAAAAGTTGTTTAAATTATTGTGTAGATATGTTTTGCCCATGACACATCTAGCATAGGACAGCTGCAGTTTGTCCCCATCTTGAGAATTAAAGCATAAATAGAATAAATATCATGCAATCTAGGCAGAGGGAACCACTCGCAGACTTTGATGAAAGCTCAAAGGGCGTATTTATTGTGAGAAGCAGTCAACAGATCCGAAGAGGGCTTGGCAAAGCATGAGGGGCAGTCCAAGTCAAGTGATTAGTATGTAACAGTAGGGGGGCATATTCAAGCTGTGGTCAAGACAATCCAAGGGTCAGAAGTCAGGTGGTCAAGCTAATACTGCAGTGGCCGAACTGTTTCCGAGAGGGGTTCTTTATAGGGACACAGCCCTTGTTCTGGGGACCACACGAAAATGGGAAGTTATTCCTAATAAAGTGCTCACAAATTTTCTTCTTTAATATAAGCAAACATGCGGAAGTAGGGCTTATTCCAATACTAGTTTATTAGCAAGTTACTTTCGGACTGGGGCAAAGACCTTCCATCACATGAAAATTATAAAGACTAGACAATCAATGAAAGGGGCAAAGCATACAAATGCCCACATTGGGAGGCAGGGGTTAAGACAAGACAATAAATCAGTTCAGGGAGACAAACCGCAAAACTCAAGAAGACTGCGAGAACAGGGGACTAAATACTGAGACGAGGGTGGTAACATTAGAAAAACACACTGTAATATGTATTATACAAATTTGGATACCAGAAACACATCAGAATGACGGCTGCTTGAATTAGGTCCCTATGGCCAAGCTCCATGAAACCCACAGGAAAATTATTATAGTTCATCATTAAAAATTTTCAGAGCATTATAATATTCAACTGAGTTAGACCACTTTGAGCTTGCATCACATGACCTTGCAACAGTTTGAAATCCACTCATTTGCAAGTTACTTCATTGCATAACTTTTTTTTTCAGTTGTTATTTATGTATGTATGTATGTATGTATGTATTTATTTATTTTGCTGCTCTCTGGACTGCACTTATCAGTAAATTAAACATAGTCACCAGATCTCAATCCAGTTAAACACCTATGGGAGACTTTGAACCAGGGTGTAAAACTGTGCCCTTCACTACCATCATCAAAACAACAAATGAGGGAATATCTTTTGGAAGAACAGAGTTCTAACCCTTCTGAAATATACATTTTCCCTGCCAAACCAGTGAAGCCCGACTGGTGACTTGTAGTGGCCTAAGGCCACGCTATGGCACTTTTTCCGTTAACATTACATAAAATAACATGACATAACATGAGTGGCGAAAACAGGCCATTAAGCCCAACTAGGCTCACCATTTTTCTCTCACGAAGGTGAACCTAGCACTATAGATACTCAATGAATAGATGGTGTCCAGCACTATATCAAGCCTGAACTTGAAAACTCCCAGAGTTTCTGCCTCAGTGATATCACCAGGCGAACCATTCCACGCTGTGATCACTCTCTGTTTGAAATAATATTTCCTAATATCAGAGCTAAATTTACCCTTTGCTAACTTCCATTAATGACCCTGAGTTTTGCAAACAGAACTTGGCTCAAGTAATCCTGCATAGTTAACTTTGTTAATGCCTTTACCAGAACTGCACACAATATTCTTAGTGTGGCGTGACGAATGTATTGTACAAGAGAAGTATAACCTCCTTTGAGTCACTCAATACTGCATGCTATATACAGTATCCCAGCATCCTGTTATCCTTTTTAACTGCTTACAGCACAGTGGGTAGAACCTGTGAGGGTTTGGTCAGCAATCACTCCTAGATCTTTTTCAAGTGATTCATATTCCAGTTTTAAACCTCCTATAAAGTAATCATGTCAAATGTTTTTATCTCTAACCTGTTCAACTTTATATTTGGCCATGTTAATTTTCATTTGCCACATTTCTTTCCACTCCTGAATTCTATCCAAATCATGGCAAATCACTCAGGTAGCCTACACTATAAAACCAAATGTTTAAGTTCTAAACACTTTTTTGTAGCACTTTTTAAACATGTCACAGTGTTAAGATTCAATTTTAAAGTGTATTCAACAAATCTGAAAAACCTCGATCGCAATATCAAATAAACATCACTGTTTTGAATGAGAAAGCCTATTTACAAAAATAATCACCAGGCATTTAGCTTTTACACACTGGTGTTTAGATTATAAACGTGTCACATATTCCAGAGTTTTACAGTGTAGACTCTAAACTATTCGCCAACCTCCAAATTTAATCTCATCCGCAAATTTGACTAATTTGCTTTCGATGTTCTTGTCAAGGTTCCTGATATAGATGAGGAAGATCAGGGGTACCAATACCAATCCCCGATGGACTCCATTTCCTACAATGCCTAGCTCGGATAAGACTCTCTGACCACACCTCTTTATGTTCTGTCCCATAACCAGTTCCGAATCAATTCCAAAATACCTCCTACAATTCATATGGTCATTTGTGCAGAATACAAATAATGCAAATTTTTGCCTGTGGTGCATGAGCCAATTTAAGGCTTTATAACTCAGTATTTGTGTCACAGCGACTGGGGAAAATTATGCCAGTGAAGCAAGACATTTGGAAATTCAATTACAGAATTATTTAGGAATTAAATTTCAGAATTTATGGACGCCGGCATTTGTATTTTCACAATGGGAAAAGCCGAATGTCCGCCTTGCGTTAACGCAAGCATTACAGGATTTTCAATATTGTGCTGTAAGACTCTGACCCTTAAATGCTTTTTTTTTATTGCTTTCAAGCTATTCCTGTTTAAGATCGCTTTATTAACAATCACACAATTTATTTACTGAATAATTAAGACCAATATTTAGGCCTGCAATTATTGTATGAAGAAATTATAAAGAACTGACAGAGGTCACTGATGGGCTACATTGACAATGTTTGATTGAATGAATGAATGAATCTTTATTGTCACTGTACAAGATGTACAATGAAACTGCTTGACTTCTCTTGATATAAAAAAAAACAATAAACATTTAAAAGGCACACGAAGCGTTGGTAATTGAATTTGTATAGCTCCGCTAAGTTGAAGCGTTGGTGATTGAATCATTTAGTGAATTGGCTATTAGTGCATCACAATATGGAAGCATACAGTATAGCAAACAATATTAAAATGAAAATGCATTCTCAGAAATCCGTTTTGGTTGTCAAGATGCAAGCACATTATTTGTATCATAATGAAAATGAAAATGTAATCCTCCACTTTGTATTTTCATTTTCAAGTCCATGTATGCAATTTTTCTAACAAATTGAAAATCAAAATACATTCCCCATTTGCGTTTTCATTTTCAAAAAGTGTCCTGCAATATCACTGACAAAATGAAAACAAAAACACTATCTTATAATGTAAATGCATTCTCGGAAATGCATTCTACTTTTTACACTTACTTTTGCACACCTTTGGAATGAATTTACACAGTGCATCAAGTATAACTCCTTTCATTCTACCCCACATTTCAATCACAGTCTTGCAATCAAGGAATTTCATCCAATCAATTGCACTTATGTATATGTGAGCACATCATGTTAAAGTCTGCTTACCTAAAATTAAACATTTTTGCTTTTGAGGGTACCCTTTTAACTTATCATGATACATTAAAACTAATTGTGGAAAAATCACTTGTCTGTAGATGCTCCATTACCTTTAAATTGCAGATTCTGTCAGGGTCATTACAGAGCACTAAATCTAAAATTGCTTTCTCTCTTGTAGGTTAACTGATATACTGCACCAAAAATTGTCATTTAAAGCATCTAGAAATTCTTGCTTGCCTTTACCCTGTCACCCTCTATACTTATTAAAACCTTCAAATATTGTCATGTTAACAGCCGTGATGTGTACTGATTATCAATATTGGTTGACATTATCCTATTTATAATTCCCATTTTATTTGTGGAATCCTGTTTAAATAATACACGTGTGGATATGTATTTCCTTGTCTGTAATGCAAAGCATTGCCAGTTAAGGGACTTATGCCTCTTCTACCACGTTTCTGATTAAATGGTATAAGCATCTTGCAACACTCGGCAGGAGTAGTTGGCTTTCTGCATGCCCCTGGCTTATTGCCTCAATTTTGTATCGCTGCTTTCAAGACTGGCTTTGCTAAAAATAATCTGAATAGCTCATCATATTCCCAATATGACAAAACCATGACATATTCAAATATGAATTTGCACGCCATCGCATACTGGACTGTCAGTAAATGAGATGGGGGTGTACAAAGAATCTAAGTTGCTCTGTATATCATGTTTAGTTTGTGCTTCACTTGTCAAGGCACAAGATTTGGAGAGCACAGGTGCTGCGTCTTCAGAATTCCTGCAGCAAGAGTGGACGGGAGAAGAGATTAGAATAGCGAAATGACAGGAGGACAATGAAAAACCATCAATCGGTCCATTATCCAACCCACTTACTGCTACTCATGGTCACACTGGGAGCTAGAGCCTATCCAAGCATATAATGGGTGCGAGGCAGGAATACACCCTGGACTGTTAGCCTGAATCCATCACAGGGGACAAGGATACCATGCACTTGCAAATGCTACCAATAGACAATTTAGATTCTCCAATTAGCCCAACATTAACCATATAAATAAATTAAATCATACTCCACAGTGTTCAGGTAAAGCTTTCTATTCTGTAGCGACAATAAGTTTAGTTCTTGAAACATTAAATGTGCAGTAAATTTTAGACCTCAGCGGCATTTGACGAACGCATTAGAAAAAGTCAAAAGTACATCAGGTTTGCTTTGCACTGTAAGTTTAACTGTTGTGTGAAACAAAATCTCTTTTCAGCAGTAAATAAGGTGATATAGCTCATAACATCTGTTATGTCCTCATTTATGAGCAACATTGACCGAAATCTGAAGAATTCAAGAGTGGTACTGTAGTGTGGATCATGTATGAGGAATGGAGCCAAATGATTGGATAGGAAGAAAATATGGAAATTATTCAAAGCATGGTCTAATTTTGGTGTAGTTAAAAAGGGCCAGTCATGGTAATGGCAAGTGTTTTGGGCCATTTCTGGCCCACGTGAAATGTTTGTGCGACTGCATGGCAAAGAGAAGTTCTGAGAGGAAAAAAAAAAAGGTGACTGACACTCCTACTTCAGTATAGGTCTCCGTAAATTCAGGCTTTTTCTGAGCAAACCAAAAACAGTACATGCATTTGGTTGTCAGCAGTATTTTTTGGGAGTCTCAAAGCATGCACTCTGACCACACCTCCAAGTATTTGCTCTATATAAAGTGCGCATTCATTGAGCCACTCCGCTCAATGTTACACTCAAGAAACATATTACATTTACACCAGTACAAAGCCTCTCTGTTTCACTCACACTTTTCTGATTCATTGCAGTTTTTAAGTCTGACTGAATGGATATTTATAGCAAATCAAACACAGTACATTTATTGTGGGTTTAATGTCTCATGATAAATTATTTTGCACTGTGAGTGTGACATGTGCCATTGTGCGCATGAGGATAGGTAATATTGATATGGGTGCCAACACATCGGTTTTGAGAAACTACCAATCTCTCTGAAGTCAGGTAAACTTATAGTTCAATCCACAGTAGCAGCAATGAGATTTGTAATCAGCTGGACGATTTTGTCAGATGAGGTGTTGGTTCCTCATGCAACAGTGGGTTTTGGTGTAACTTAAAGTAAAATACTGCAATGCTCACATATGTATACTTTATTTGACTTTGTATTAAAGTTCAGTTAAATTGATTAAAAACCTTAGCAGAGAGGTTCAATGCAGGACTGAATGTCTATGTTTACAACATTCTCTAAATAAATTTGGGTTACTATTCTGGTAAAGAGTTATTTTTATAGCTGACTAACTGCCAATATACTGACAGAGAATGACCCTCTTAACCTTTCTACAAGTGGGTTGTATTTCATGTTAAATACTTAACCTTTTACTTTCAGCATTCTGATTATTCCAAAAACCTTGCATTGGAGTTTTATAAACTTTTACAGAGATTTTGAAAAATTCTTTCAGCTTTCATAAGGGCCTTGCAATTTCATTCAGGTGATCTAGAAAGATTTGGTGTAACCTGCCTATGATCAGATGAAAGAATAGCTCATGGTATAAAGGTCTGTAGAATGGGATGGTTTCTATGGAGATGTCATGTAAATAGCATGGCATGTTATAATACTCTTCTTATTTTTGGGTCAGTCAGCACATAAAATTAATAGATTTCACAATTTATGAATTCTATGCAATTATTGAATTAATTGATTCTCTGAATGATACATGATTTGAAACATTCAATATAGCCTTTAACTGTAGTTTTATCACTTGAAGTAAAACAGCATGTTCTGAACAGCCATTTTGCAGTCTAATAACTCCCAAGTAAAAGGAGAGAAATCTTGCAAAAGTGATCCGGAAAACAAATATCAAAGCTATTCCTTACATTGATCTGCAGTTTGTTTAGCACAATAACTGCAACATTGCGGTGTGATTCTATGAATGAAAACATTCATTTATATTCATTAGTGTTGATCTGGCATGCGTAGCATATTTTTTATACATCCGGTGACAGAACTTTCTCTGTTTTAATAAAGCAATTTCAGGACACTGCATTAACAAGCAGCCAGTACATTATCCTAAGCTGTGATGTTGCGACTAATTATACAGTGATTCCGGTTTCAGGAATGATAAAATCTTTCCGTTAATTTAAAGCAATTGACTAGTGTGCCATTATAAATAGTTTATAAACCAGATAAACAAGCTTAATTTTGCTGATTATGGAAATAAAACATCAAACACATAGAGACAAACATGCAAGTGCAATTTTATAAAAACTCACACATCTCATAATTAATATCAGTTCAAATAATTGAAATACATGAAACAGTTATGCAATAATGAAATCATTTCAGTGGTAACTTGAAACCATAACAAATGAAAAGCAATTTAAACAGGAGAACTAGACTCATGGTGAATTATATGGCCACAATACAAGATTTATGAAGACCATAAAGTAATGCTTCTATGCTCTGTCATTTCCAGGACATTCATACACCATTTTCTGTTTTTCTTTCCCATTTCAGGCAATCTATTTCAGGAGATGGCATAATCATGAGCCAATGTACATTTTTGTGGCTTTACAGGGTGTAACTAGCATGAAAACAGAACTCTGTACACTTCAGTCTGTAATTAGGAATGATGCTAATCAAACTCTATGATTTATCACTTTCCTCTTACTCCTCTGCCTTTTCTATAACAACAAATAATGAATTAGGGAATTGACTCTTTCTAGCTTTTTAGGTTTTTAATAGTGTTCAGCGTATGCGTACCGGCAAAAAACCTCACAGATTCCCACCTGACCATTCTCATTCAGGTCACATGGCCACATATCAGACTTGTATCAGATCAAGGACCGCATGAAAGTGACTTAATTCTGATTTTAAGATTTGATATAAATATTGACTTTTTGTGTCCTCACAGCCCTGATAACATCAGATCTCTGTCACATTGGCCCCGTGTACACTTGGTTTGAACATGCGTTTCGGGTGATCAGGTCACGAGTGGGCAGCGCTAAATACAAGGGTAAACGGGTTCTAAGACGCATTGAGATCTAATCACTAAAACTGCTTGTGGAGGTGGTCTGGGATGCATCTGACCACATATATTTGGTAGTGTAAGCGCTGATCCGTCCTGATGCGTGCCTGATAAGGACGCAACCAGAAAAACATCATCAATGTAGGCCGCGGGCTTGTGATAAAACAACGCGGTCTTGTGCCTATCATAGCAGCGGTGAAAGCAAGTACTTTTCGATGAAGTTTCTTCTTCCGTGCGGTCCAGCATGCACTTCTAAGTTGCAAATGTGCCTGTCTGGCTAATTTCAATGACTGAAATAATTCAAACAAGTAAACTATAGGCAGAAATGTTAGCTTGCCAAAAAACAATTTGAAATGAGGTCAAAATCTTGGCTTCATCTGACGGGAACAGCTGCTATTGTTGTTATATGACGTATTAACTGCGCGCCCGGTCTTAGTGGAAGTTACATAGTAAGCAACGAAATCTGATCACACGTGGTCAGCTTAACACCAAGTGTAAACAGCAATGTGTCTCGCCTGACCACTTGTGATCTGATCACCCAAAACATATGTTAAAAACATGTAAACATGCCTGTTAAAGGTGCACTATGCAAGTTTGTTTACTTTCACTTCTGTTGACATTCGAACTCAAACAAAACAGAGGTAGCCCGCCCCTCCCTCCCATAGTTCCCTCCTTCCCATGCTTCCATAACTGTCAACTCTTGTCGGTAATTGGCCGGGACGGTTTGTTATGTTATGGGGCACAGCCTGTGCCCCTTGTGTTTATTTGCAGTTTGTGACACCTGTGGGGTCTCCAGAGTCTTTTTTTTTTTTTTTTTTTTTTACAGTGAATCTAGGGGCAGGCAGCGAGCGGATTGTGGAGAGATGTCGGCGAATTGAGACAAAAATATAATCGCGCAGAAAGTAAACAAACTTGCATAGTGCACCTGTAAGGCAAAAAAAGAGAGATATGAGTTACTTCAGCCTGGTAATGTGAACATAGCCAAAATTTCAGGGACCTACAGCAACTGAGAATGTGAATGGTTTCCTTTCTGTCAGTCTCTAATTAATGACATAGTAATAAGGTGTGTGGCCTCTTTAGTCAATCAATTACTTAAATAATCTTCTGGTGCCAAGAGAACCAATCAAGATGAGGGGTAATCAAAAAATGAAGTTTGACACCTGTGTCCAAAGGATGGCCTTTGCATGATTAAAAAGATACTTTTTCCATCCCATTGAAATGGAATATTCTCACAGAATATACTGCAAATACTACACACTGGTATATGTTAGCACAATGATAGTATTGCATAATATACTGACAAATGGTATATGAAATATCACTCATTCAATATATTGCTATGCAGTCATCAGCAGGACATCAGCAAGCCAATAAACAGTTACCATATTCAATGATAATTGCCCAGTTTGCTAACTGACGGAAAATGTATTTAACCATGATGGATTGCATTAGCAGCTTATCGCGTATTAAACTTGCTAAACTTTGTGTATGCCTAACAAACCTTAGCAAATGTAACAGTCACTGCATTTGTGGGAGATTGTGCATTTTCTTTTTTGTAGGTAATTAGTATTACATTTGTTGAAAACCTATTGCACATTAGGGATATTTTCATTAAAAGCTGCAGATTTGTATTACGTTTGCTGATATTACACAGGTGTTCTGCATGATACAATTGAGCAATCGTCCATAAAATCATGTATAAAAATGCTTGGCGGGCCCTGCAGACTTGATATTCATATCATATGCCAAGAAGACAGATCCAAGTGAGTTTGAAGGAGGGTCAACTATATGGGCGCAGACGGCAGAAGCTTCAGCCATTAATACTGCTCAGCAGACTATTGTGTTACAGTAGGAACAGTGAATAAAGTTAACATTTCGATTTAGATCCATAGGAAAGGCATCAGGAAATAGAGTTGGACCTTGCGGTGAAAAGCTTGTGTTCAGTGACAATGATACTCACACTTCACTGAAACGTGTGTGTGCGTGCGTGTGTGTGTGTGTGTGTGTGTGTGTGTGTGTGTGTGTGTGTGTTCTTGTACTTGCTACAAAGTGAGAACCAAAAAATGCTTTTTTTTCCTACAGAGTGGGGACATTTTTGGGAAGTGAGGACATTTTGGCCGGTCCTCACAACTACAAAGGCTAATTATGACTTATTAGTTAAGGTTAGGGGTAAGGTTAGAATTAGGGATAGGTTAAGGTTAGGGTAAGGGTTTGGGTTAGGCATACATTTCTAATTGTTAAGATTAGGGAAAGGCTGTAGAGACACAGGAAGAATGAATGGAAGTCAATGTAATGTCCTCACAAAGATATAAGTACAAGGGTGTGTGTGTGTTTGTGTGTGTGTGTGTGTGTAAGTGGATTCAATTATTGATGCTCTGAGCCCTGAGAGGGATGAAAATAACAAACTCAGTATTACTTAATAACACTTTATTTTATTGATAGCCCTATATCTTGGCTTTATGGAATGGTTCATTCAAGTCACCAACTCCTAACGGGTAAGTTTTTATCGCACGCGCCGTAAAACCTTCCGAAACGCGTGAAACGCGAGTGATGAAATTAAATGCAACAGCAAAAGTACAATGAATAATTGTCATTTCTACACCTAATTTTGTTTACAGACTACTACAATATATTCCTTTAAGAGCCATTCCACGAGAGATTGACATTTGGTGTGCAGTTGACCCCCCTGGAATTGAATGAAACTTGGCCCATTGATAGATATGGGTGTCTCATGGAAAAAACCGAATTTTTAGGTCTGCGTCTTACTTTGCCTGCCGGTAGCGCTACTTGGAAGCCATTAAAGTGGCTCAGATTTGCTGTCAACACCACATTTTACATCAACGATCATGACTTAAGGATACACAGTACCAAATATATTATACTTTTATCATGACCTGAGACACTTTAAGCCTGGATAGACATCAGCGCCACATCAGCGCCAAACTGGGTAATTACGTTATTGAGCCAGAATTATTTGAGAAATAACACTAAAAATTGAAAATGGGAATAAAATAATATCCCAGATGTATACCAATCTAGAATGCTTTATTATGTGTTTACTCACAACAAGAATATCATTTTCAGTGAATAGTACCTTGGTATCTTGCTGGGTTAGTGCAATGGACGGCAGGAAAGATGGTCGAAATTGATTTTGGTGCATGTTTGCAGTGTATTTTCTCAGTAACCCAGATATGTACTGTGGTCGTAAATGCCATTTCTTGTGCTTCTAGAACTCTGTTTTCGGGAATAGCAAGCATTTCTTTGGTAGTATCTACACTTTCAAGCTAGACAGAGCCAAAGTTGGAGGAAAACTCAAAAGGGACCATTTCATAGCAGATTGTGTCTATGTTTAGGTGGCATTATTTTATTTACCCAGCAAGGTAGAGATCTGAAATTCTCTGGATACACAGTCCCTTTGGGGTGCATTACAGCATTAGTGAAATCTCAATGGTAGTATTTTCAGTGTAGATGATATTCAACATCAAAAGTCGGAAAACTTCACCCTCAGGGGGCGCTATATGCTGGATACAAGAACTGGCTAACCCAGCAATGTACCAAAGAATTTTTTTTTTTAATTATTGTGATGCACACAGCTAGTTTTCTGAGAAAATGAAGAGTTTGGTTTGGTACTATGCTGGGTACATAGCTTTCTGACTAAAGGTGGTGCTTTAAAGACCTAATGTTCTACCGACCTAATATTCCGTGTTCCCAGACATATACAAAAGTTCTGCCTTTTGAAATATATGAAGTACATGCAGAGTTGGCTCTCACCGGAGTCCCAAAGCCTTAGAAATGGCTTTGCAACCCTTTCCAGACTGATAGATGTCAATTTCTTTGTTTCGCATCTGTTCTTGAATTTCTTTAGTTTGTGGCATGACATGTTGCTTTTTGAGATCTTTTAGCCTACTTCACTTTGTCAGACAGGTTCTAGTAAAGTCATTTCTTGATTCAACAGGTCTGGCAGTGGTCAGGCCTGGGTGTGGCTAGCGAAATTGGACTCAAAAAATGTGGTTAATCACAGTTTATTCATGATGTAAGAAGGGGGGCAAATACTTTTTCACATAGGGTCAGGTAGGTTTGGATAGCTTTTTCCCCTTAATAAATGAAATCATCATTTAAAAACTGCATTTTGTATTTACTCAGGTTATCTTTGTCTTATATTAAAATTTGTTTGATGATCTGAAACATTTAAGTGTGACAAATATGCAAAAAAGTAAGAAATCAGGAAGGGGGCAAATACTTTTTCACGGCACTGTATCTGGGTTACTGAGAAAATATACACAAACATGCACCAAAATCAATTTTGACCATCTTTTGGCCATCCATTGCACTAACCCAGCAAGATACCAAGGTACTATTCACTGAAAATGATAGTCTTGTTGTGAGTAAACACATAATGAAAATTCTAGACTGGTATATGTCTGGGATATTACTTTATTCCCATTTTCATTTTCAATTTTTATTGTTATTTTTCAAATAATTCTGGCTCAATAACGTAGTTACCCAGCTTGGCGCTGATGTGGTACTGATGTCTTACCGGACTTGAAGTGTCAAAGGTCATGATAAAAGTATAACATATTTGGTACTGTGTACGCTTAAGTCATAATAGTTCATATAAAATGTGGTGTCAACAGCAAAACTGAGCCACTTTAGTGGCTTCCAGGTGGCGCCACCGGCAGGCAAAGTGAGATACGGACTTAAAAATTTGTTTTTTTCCCATGAGACGCCCGTATCTACCTATGTGCCAAGTTTCATTCAATTCCAGGGGGGTCAACTCCTCACCTTCTTCAAAAAGTGCCATTTTCTCATGGAATGGCTCT
Source organism: Gymnothorax javanicus (assembly GCA_029692085.1). Lineage (NCBI taxonomy): Eukaryota > Metazoa > Chordata > Actinopteri > Anguilliformes > Muraenidae > Gymnothorax > Gymnothorax javanicus. Next base: position 157,492,205 of record CM056194.1, on the reverse strand, counting down.
TAAGTGTCCCAAAAATCAAAAACCAGGGTTGAAAACTTATAGAATTATGCGTCATCGAATATATAGCGCAAAAGTTACAATACGGAGTTATATTGAAACCATCTGACTGTCGGACATGGAATTAAATTGAAACCATCCGGCTGTCGAGCACGGAGTTATATGAAATCCCTGTCCGACTTTCAGACACGTGAAAATAAAATTAAACTTCTTTTCGCGACATCATCTACTTTGCTCCGGCCAGGTCTTAGATAAAAATACCTCTAGAAAACTCCTTTACTCGTTTTTAACCAGTAACACGTCTACTAAGCATTACAAAAGAGATAAACATCATACAAGATGATACATTAAGCTGGTAAGCATTCTTCTTTAACCATGTCAAAACCACCGAAAACCTCTCGTTCGTCACTCGCGTTTCACCTCTGACAACATATTCTAAAGTCCACCTCAGCACCACTATACATCATTTGATTGTATCCATATCACTCCTACATACACAAAACATGTTCTACTATTAAATTAAGGGCATAAATACACACATCTGGCCCATCTAGGGTTCCTGCTATGCCTTTAAAAATAAAATTTAACTTTTTTTTTTCGCGACATCACCGACTCTGCACGGGCCAGGTCTTAGATAAAAATACCTCAGGATAACTGATATACTTTGTTTTTAACCAGCCACGCATGTCTACTAACCATTACAAAAGAGATAAACACCATGCAAGATGATACATTAAGCTGGTAACCATTCTACTTTAACCATGTGGAAAAATCACTCGTTCGTCACTTGCGTCTCACCCGGTAATACAATAGGAAAATCAGATGAGTTGAAGCCATAGGAGCTGGTACGAATGAATTTTCTTTATTATTTTACATTTAGGGTTGCTACATATACCCTGTAACTTTGTTTGGATGGTAGGAAGTATAGAAATTAGCAGTAGTTTGAGCTATATATAGGTAAATGTCAGTGAAATGCGAGTGACGAGGCCGGTGTTGAAAAATAGTTTTTTCATGCTGGCACAGGCTCAGGTCAATGTATGTCAAAAATATTTCTATGAACATAACCCTTATAGGGACCCTCTTGGCTGGATGTAATATGAACAGTGGGACTACCTTCTTAGTATGCTAGTTGATGGTCTAAAAGTTTTGTCACTCGCGTTTCAACGAGTTGAAATTCCCATTAAAAGATATAGGAAAAAAAAATGTAGGTAATGACATGGCTAAACCACATGGAAATGTTAGATATGACCCCCCACTGAGGAAAAAATAAGTTTATGGTGGTCTAGCACTATTTGGCTTGACAGCATATGGCTTGGAATGAGGTGAAAATGGCCCAAAAATGCCAATTTTGGGCAATTTTTTAACTTTGGGGTTCAATAACTCGCAAAATTATGGGCCATCATATGCAAATTTGCCCTTTTTTTGAAGTCCTGGATTTTTTCTTTCAAATGAGACTAGAAACAGGAAGAATGGTGCATTATTTTTTTTCTATAGCACTCTGAAGTCAAAAAGACCCTAAAATAGGCCCAAACATCGTTTCTTGGATCCACCCATACATATATATATATATAATGGGCAAATGACGTGACATTTTCCGAGTGCACTACTTTGGTTTAAAATAATTTTAAATGATTCATAATAAGCATCATTTTATTCTATAAAGCCTGTTTAATTTGAACATATTTCCAGTTTATGATAAAAACAATATATATTTAATGTTTTGCCATCTCAAAAACCCTGTAAATGTTGTGCAACCATTAAGACTTGTTTAAATACACTCTTCCAACTTCAAATAAATGTATTCTGCACATTTTTAAAGATTAATTAAAAAAAAACATTTTTAAAAGGCTTATTTGTCATTGACCCATATATATATATAAACCAGAGCAACTCTCTTGAACTTCCATTGAAGTTTAACCAGCTTAATATGTAATATTGTGTGCTGCATTTGATCAGACTCTATCAGCAAAAGCAATCACCTGACAATTGCATTATAGAGGTATAAGGACATTATAGTTTGCTTGCTGAGTATGAACCCCCTTTAAACAGAAAAATGAACATGAATTGATATGGTCAAATATGACATCTTTCACACTACTCTAAACAAATGAGCAGTTTGGTGCACGTTGAGAGAACGGTACAGGTTTAAGTGCTTGGGGCAGCCACAATCTTTTCTGCAATCTGTCAATGGGAGTGGTTTTTCCATCTAAATTTAAACACATTCAGGAGCTATGAAATGGCTGCAAGTGAGTGTAACAGACCGGCAATTCTTCAACACAAATATTGCCACCCTATGTTGGGCCTCTTGTGTACCTGCACACGTTGTTTTCTCTTTTTGTTTTTGCAAAGGCACTAGGACTTTAGTCTGTGGATATTAATAAAGATTTTTTAATCATTGAAATTTATGAAAATTTATTTTGTGCATTTATGTCAGTAAAAAAAAGAGCCAATGCAAGGTGTTTGCCAAGGGAACAACGATGGTTTTCAAAATTGCATTTTTGTTTATTAGCTACTGCGTAGTGTGTCAGTTGATACAGGGTTCTAGGTGTTACATGTAATTCTAACTGTTGGTCGCATACCATATACTACAACCCCAATCCCTAAATAGTTGGGACAAAGTGTAAATTGTGAATTAAAGCAAAACGCAATGACTTTCAAATCACACCAGCCTGTATTTTACCATGGTGTAACATCCCCTCTTCTTTTTAACACAGAGTGGAGGCGTCTGGTCATTGAGGAGACAAGTTTCTTGAGTTTAGCCATTGGAATTTTATCCCACTCTTGTTTAATAGAGGCTTCCAGCTGCTGGAGAGTTTTGGATCTCCTTTGATGGACTTTTTGTTTAATTATGCGCCAAATTTTCTCAATTGGTGAAAGATCAGGACTGCAGGCAGGCCAGTTCAGCACACGGACTTTTCTACTACGAAGCCATGCTGTTGTAATAGCTGCAGTATGTGGTTTTGCATTGTCCTGCTGAAATACACAAGGCCTTCCCTGGAATAGTTGTCATCTGGAGGGGAGCATATGTTGCTCTAAAACCTTTATATACCTTTCAGCATTCATGGTGCTTTTAAAAAAAATGCAAGTGTCCTACACCATATGCACTAATGCATCCCGATACCACCAGAGATGCTGGGTTTTGAACTGAACACTGATAACAGGAGGGGTGGTCTTTCTCCTCTTTAGCCTGGAGGACATGACGCCCATGATTTCCAACAAGAATGTCAAATTTGGGCTCGTCTGACCACAGGACACTTTGCCACTTTGCTACAGTCCATTTTAAATGAGCCTTGGCCCACAGAACACGTTGGCACTTCTGGATCATGCTCAACAATGGCTTCCTTTTTGCATCATAGAGTTTTAGGTGGCATCTGTGGATGGCACGGCGGACTGTGTTTATAGACAGTGGTTTCTTGAAGTATTCCTGGGTCCATTTAGTAATGTCAATGACAGAATCATGCCGGTGAGTGATGTAGTGGCGTCTGAGGGCCCGAAGATCACAGGCATCCAGTACAAGTCTTCGGCCTTGTCCCTTACACACAGAGATTTTTCCAGTTTCTCTGAATCTTTTGATGATGTTATGCACTGTCGATGATGAGACCTTCAAAGCCTTTGCAATTTGACGTTGAGGAACATTGTTTTAAAGTATTCCACGCTTTTTTTACGCAAGCCTTCACAGGTTAGAGAGCCTCTGGCCATCTTTACTTCTGAGAGACTCAGCTTCTCTAAGACATCCCTTTTATAGCCAATCATGTTACACACCTGATGCCAGTTTTCTTAATTACTTGCTAAATGTGCTTTCAGCTGATTCTCTTTTATATTAAGTGCTTTTTCAGCCCTTTTTTGCCTGTGTCCCAACTTTTTTGAGACCCGCTGCAGCCAGAAAATTTGAAATAAGCTCATTTTGTGGATAAAAATGTACAATGTCTCAGTTTTAACATTTGAAATGTTATCTATTTTCTATTGTAAATAACATATTGGCTCATGTGATCTGAAAGTCATTGCATTCTGATTTTATTCACAATTTACACTTCGTCCCAACCATTTCGGAATTGGGGTTGTAGTTGATTCTTTGTAGAGCTACTCAAGGGGCAACAAAGTGGTGCAGTGGTTAGGTTTAAAGTGGTAGTGGTTAGGTTCAAATCTGACCTGAGCCCTTACGTGTGGAGTTTGCATGTTCTCCCCGTGTTTCCGTGGGTTTCCTCCGGGTACTCCAGTTTCCTCCCACAGTCCAAAGACATGCACATCAGGCTAGTTGGAGGCACCAAATAGCCCATAGGTATGAGAGTGAATGGTGTGTGAAGGGTGTGTGCACCCAGCAATGGATTGGCAAGCTTTCCAGGGCGGGTCCCTGCATTCTGCACATAGTCAGCTGGGATAGGCTCCCTGCATTCTGCCCATAGTCAGCTGGGATAGGCTCAAGGCGGATAATTTGTTGGATTCACCAATAATTGAAGTCAATAACTGTTGTATATGACCCTTCTTGAAAATAAATAATAAATGATCTTCACTGTGCCATGTAGGGAGTCGTCATGTGGATATCAGTTGGATCCATGCAGAGGCGCGACAACTCTAATGTAAAGCTCCTCACAGGGACGAAGCGACACAAAATATGAACATTGTCAGGAGCTCCTGTGGGGGAGCCTAATCTATTTTTATCTTGTGGTTGACGGGTTGTTATAATCACCTCTCGCACACTTTCACACGATGAATATCATTGTTTACAGTGACCGGCAGAGCTTGCCTGGGCCAATCAGGGGAGAGTGAATCCTTACATCATATAATAAAAAATGTATGATGCAGTACACATTCCAAATATCAAAAATTATCATTCCAAATTGAGTGGGTAGAATCCATTAAGTAGGTAACTTTTGGGTTTTACTTCATGTTGTGTACTGACATGTTTCCAGTATTCTTTAAAGATGCGCTTATACAGTATATGCCAGCAATAGGGTGAAGCTGGTGGTGCAATATCACACAGGCTCTACAGGTAAGCTACATTATTATCAATACACAATGTATGCCTGCAAGTTATAGCAATAATTTTACAGTGATCATACAATGAAACAAGATACAATAAAAGTATATCATTCATATGAATGTCTGTAATTGTGTGACACCATTTGTGGACACCCTCCAGTGAAATAAGAAATAGGTTGTGCATCAGTTTTGAAATGGTTCTTCCAAGTCCTACGCCGTCTCAAGAAAATACCAAAAATTACCTTGTGTGACCTCATTTAAAAGACATTCTCAATGGTGCCATCTAATTTACATGGAAACCTCCAGTGAAAGAGAACTACGCCCTTGAGTCAACTCCCCACCCAGTTGCGTGTAGCACTGGCAGGAGAACAATTTGTAGTATTTTTGCTGGTGGAAAATAGGAAGAGACATTGTGATCTTTCTGTGCATGTATAGTCAGACCTAGTGCATGTTGGAAAATTGGGGCCTTGATCTTTAGTGTCCAATGGCTTCTGCTATGTGAAGCACTCTTCAAGCATCGTATGGGTCTACTTGTCCTTTTAAAGGCAGGGTCACATGGAAATCAATACATTGACCAGACAATGCCAATAAAACACTTTAAGTGATTGCCTTTATTCTATTATCAAACATTTCTATCCAAATGAAAGTGGTATCTTCCAAAATGACAACATCCCTATGCATGGGGCACAAGGAGTCTTGGGTAGCTTAATAGGTATCAAAATGGCACAAATAAGGTGCCCCGACATTCATTGTCATCTGATCTTAAACCACTGGTGCTCCACTGGGACTCTCTGGGTCAATGTGTCACACAGCGTTCTCCACCACCATCATCAAAACAACAAATGAAAGAACTTGTTGTAGAGGAAAGGTTGCCCATCCTTCAACTAGAGTTTTTGAGCTGCTGTGAGAAGCAGTGAGGCTGTTAGGTGGTGCACGGTGGCCCAAAGACAGACTACAACACTCTATATAGGTTTTTTTCTTTTTTTCATATTTTAGCCTTTGCCCTTTTTTAGATACTATTTTCAACAAATATAGTCTTAATTAAGGATGTACTACCTATTTTTGCAATGACTATCATTTCAAACTTACGTAACTTGTGATTGTAAATGCAGGATCTTAAGTTAGGTTATATTCTTTTTGAGGAATATCGTCAGATCTGTAGGCATTGTAATTAGCTGGACACTTTCTCGTGGTCATCCCACTTCATAGGCCAACTCCTGTTAATGACCAGCAGAATCACTTACACACCAGAAAATTCAGCCAGAAGTGGCGAGATGACAGACATTGCTATTTGTGATTGTGAAAACGGCAGTATCTGCGCACTCGGAGACATTCACATTATTTACCATTGTTCAGGGTTAAGGTATTTTTCGCATGAAAGAATTGTAAAATAGTTCTATATTTTATTTTTCAATATTCATTTCCTTTGGTTTCAAACATTTACTCAGACAGGAAATACAATTACACCTGCATGATTCTGCTGTTTCAGTTTTCCCGGAAATATTTAACTTCCTTAAATGAAGGCAGAACCATTTATTTAGTGATGATTTTTCTTCAACAAATTTATAAATATCTGTATTTGAAGAGTTTGTTTCCAAAATGCAATATATCCATTTTACTCATTTTGAGTAAATCAGCTTTTTTTGTGTTGGCGCCTATTGCATTTTATAGAAAAGCACAAACTTTGACCATGAAAAAATATTCCTTAAAATATGAATTTCTAAAAGCAGATTATTGCACCATGTGTAAGAAGCACAGGGTTATCGCTCCATGATATTATCTCAATTTTTGTCATTTTGGCACTTATTGCATTTTGGAAACAAACTCTTCATCTATCCTTGTTTTATATTTATCTTAATCAGAATGGAATGTCTTAGACAGGTCTCTCTAAGTAACATTGATGCTTTCCACAAGAATACAAATCTGTGTTTCTTTAGAATGACTGAGCACAATCTCTTTTATGATAGACAAAGAAGTTTAGAAAAATGACGATAACTAGCTTTTTCTAAAGTTTTATTATGTCAGAGCGTCAAAACAACAAGAAACAAAAACTTAATGGGTTGACAAGAACCGAAAACTTCAACCTGAGCACAAACACTCATATGTGGGCTACTAATTGGCATTACAGTGTGTGATGTGTATAAGCATGCATTTACAAATATGTCAGTATGAATAGATGAAATATTGTGGCCAGTGCTAATTTGGCATAATGAGAGACTCAATACAATCAACTGATGAGCAGAAACTTGCAAAATAGACCCAACTGGGAAGGACCATTTTTAAAACTGCAAAAGACAAAGTAAAAAGACTAAAGAAAAAGAAATGAAGCACCAGTAAAACACTGCAGCATCAGATGACTGAGGGCAATAGTCCTGGAGGCAGATAGAACAACATGCATTGGGTGGGGACTAGAGGGGGGAGTTTAAAACTCAAGAAGGCTGGTTTAATGTGGGAGGTTTCCTCCTGGTGCTTTAAGGGACAGAGCCAGTCAGTCGACTTTCATTAACTGATAGGTAGATTCAGGGCGCAACGACACTCTACAGATCCGCTTGTTTCATTGGCATCATGGGAAAACAAAAGATCTTCCTAGACAAGATGGCACGCACCTTCTATATCCGTAATCTGCTAATCCGTCAGGCTCTAGCTGAGTGCCTGGGGACCCTCATCTTGGTGGTAAGTGTCATGTAATTTTTCTCGATCAGCTTGACATTGGTACTTTTAGATGTCAGTCAACATGAAACAAATTCAATAAATAGATAAATAATACACTGCACAATATTTGGTCTGTACATTCGGTTTACCAGTTTTAGAGAGGAATCAGTTTGCCACTATGTAAATTGAGGTTTGCGAAGAATACTGGTTTGGTTTGCAGTTTGGCATTTTTAACGTCTTTGTAATGAATGCGTAAAGTTGATGGTATGCAGCATGATTGAAGAGTCCAATGAACGTGATCCAGTTTGGTTCATGTTATGCTAGTTCAAGTTTATTTTAATTAATTATTCAAATAATCAAGAAGTGACTTGTGCCCTTTCAAAATGTATCTTTGCATACTTTGCCTACTGCACTTTCTAAATGTATCTACCTCGTGTAAACTCTAAATTTATGTCATGCCATGTTTTATGTTGTCAGAAATTCTTCTGAATACAGAAATATTTTTTGTCGTGAAGTTTGTCACCTGAAGAATAAGTGTTACAAACTGTAAACAACGATGTCATTAATCTCACATAAGGAAAATTGATGGATTGTACCAAATTTCCATTTGTGGTCCCCAGGCAGGTTGGCACAAAGAGTAATACAAGCTATGCAATTAATACAAATGCAAATTTAAAATGCTATGCAATTTATACAAATGCAAGTTTAAAATACTATAGATATTAAAATAATTCTGTAAATAAGTCATAAAAATATCTATGATTACACCAAATACATATCCAATATTTCTAAGTAAACATTCCCACCCCGCATCCACCCCCCCCCACCCCCCACCCCCCCACCCCTCAGATGGACTACAAACTTTAAGGTGCATAAATCGTGTCTGTGTCAAATTAATTTAGATAAGACTGGTTACTGGTTTTTCGACATCAAAGGGAAAAAATGTGTCTATACATGTTTTCAAGCTGTCAGGGAGCCTGTTGTACCCCTCAATGGCCTTTAAAAAAGGAAAATTGCGCAAAGGCAGAGCTTCTGTTAGGGAGTCTACTCTCCCCACCAGCAGTTAACCTTGAAGCTCTGATTGTGCTCATGAACTTCATTAAGTTGTTGAGTTTAGGTCTTATCCATGTTTGTTACGATGAATATGGTACATTTGTGCTTTGGAAATTTCAACACATTATGGTCCGGAGGAGTTGTGGACAATTATTTGGCTTGAGCACAAGCTGTGCCACACGGCTCTGTTTGTTTGGATTTTATCCTAAAATTGTTTGTTTTGTTTAATTTCATAGTATATGAGAAACAATTATGTTTGGCAGTCTTAATCTTACACCAGATCCAATGTAGACTTCCAAACAACCATGCTTTGTAAAATAAACGATTCTTCAAACCATTTTTTAATGGGATAGGAGAGGATTTAATCCATCCACTTGCAGCGGTTAGAGAGGGTACAGCCCTGTGTGTCTCTGGATCCGTGATGTCATTTAATATGACACCCATTATCGTTATTTTTGTCAAGGTAAGCTGCTCAGTCAGGTTTTGAAGGCCCTCTTAGCACTTGTCATGCTCTACATGTAGAAACACAGATGGAGAGTTAGTAATGAGTTTCTAGTAGCTTGTTAAATACCCCCTGAAATATGTAGTCCATTTCAAGTGTAATTGAGAACACATAATCAATGTTGATGAAGAGGCAAAACCATACTCTCTGGTTTACAGTTGGCTAAGGAATATATTGTCCGTATTTACCCTTCAAAACTGTTATAAACTGTGTCTTCATCATAAAAGTGGGCTTTGTTCATAAGTTAAAGTACAATCATGCATGTGATAATTTGCATTGGGTTTTTGTTTAATATAACAAAATCAAATGAGATTTAATTGAAGCCTGTAAAATGAATATAGGGTTCAGATAAAACCATTTCGTATGGACCATTTTATAATGCACTACTGTCTACAGTAATCTTGAAAATTAAATTTCTAGTTTGAATAAATGCAAAGTTAATTTGAGGAGGGTTTTGAAGAGGTTGTGTGTGAGGGGGTTTAATTAGATTAATGGAGCTAAATTGAAATTATTATATTTTAAGGAATAAAAGAGCCCAAAAATTAATTTAATTGAATTTATGCAAGTTTTACAAAATTGAGATGGATATCCAGGATAAGCTTTGGATGAACCGACAAAAGATTAACTGGATTTTCATTGAGCTTGGAGGATTTTCAGCTCAATGTTTAAAAATGCCCAAATATTGGCACCAAGCAAACAATGGGTTTAATATACAATATGAAGAAACTTGCTATTTTCAAGTGGTTATATTTATTTGTTTTTTATTCATTATTCCCCAATGAGCTGTTAAATCTGGAATTTTTTCTTGTCCTTTTAAAATGCCCAGATGACACAGGTGATTGACATTAATGCTGAAACTGAGCACCTTAAGGTGTCATGTATTTTCACAAAAGGCTCTTTTGAAGCCTACGCTTTAAAGCACTCTCGGATCTGAGGTCTCAAAAGTGCTATCCAGTTGCAAGTTCCTTCTTTTTTCAAAAACTATATAGTGTGAGTGAAAGCTACACCCAGAATTTCCTGTCCATGAAAAAGGAGGTCATCAGCCAAATCCTAATGCACAGACACAAAGGTCTAAAACCAAGCAGTAGTCATCGGAACTGAAAAATGGATACCGAATCAAAACATTATAAGTATACTGTTGAGTCTATGAAGACGTATGCTGAAGAGAAAAGTGTCACAAAGGAATCCGCAAGCTCCTTATTGGTTTGGAGGCCACAGCTTTTCCATAGGAAGATGTTTGCTAATTGTGATTTTCTTTCAGTGCTCTTGTTGCTTTAAAGGTACAGGGTGTTTTCACAGCTGGTGTGTTTTTTTTTGGGCAGATGTTTGGCTGTGGTGCAGTGGCCCAGCTGGTACTCAGCGGTGGCTCCCATGGGATGTTCCTTACAGTCAATTTTGCTTTTGGCTTTGCTGCTACTTTGGGCATCCTGGTATGTGGCCAGGTATCAGGTGAGGGACAAATTTATTTTTCACCCAGAGGAATTTATGAATTAAATAGATTTTCCAGTTCAATAGTACAAACAGGTAATGATTTTTTAGCGGTGTAATCATTATTCAACAAATTAAACAAGACTATTTGCATACAGATTATGCAGAAAACAGGTCCATGGAGACAACGGCACTGAGAGTACGGATGGTTGCTGCATATTTAAAGCCTCTGATTTAAATGTACTTATACAGATTTGAATAAAACAGACGGTTGTTTTAAGTATAAATACAACTTAAGGGATCTCATAAATGTTTGTGGTGTACAGGCAAAGACTTTTGCAGTGGTTTGGAGTTGAACCAGGAAGTCGGCTATTCTAATCTTGGGCAAGGAATTGTTGAGTCCTTCATAAAATTATCTTGAAATAACCAGCCACATGTAATCCTGTGGTAGTACTAAATACGTAAATCCACCCCTGGGTAACAAATATAGTTTCAGTGAGTGTTATCCAAGGAGCAAGCACTGCTCGGTATTTTGCTTGACTCGGGTGTATTTCGCTGATATATTTCGCTGTCATTCTTCCATAGGAGGTCACCTAAACCCTGCTGTGACCTTTGCCCTTTGTATCGTTGGGAGAGACCCCTGGAGGAAGTTTCCAATTTTTTTCTTCTTTCAGACTCTGGGTGCCTTCCTGGGCTCAGGAATAATCTTTGGCATGTATTTTGGTAAGTTATAAAAAAAAAACAATTTAATGGCACAAAACTTTATGCATTCCTTGAATAGCCTGATATGCACTTGTCTTTTATTTTGTACATACAAGTGCAGTAAGGTTTGTCCAGTGTTTTGGCAGTAGGAATTGTGTGTGGGTAATATTGCACTATTCAGTCTTTGCTACATAATATCTTCAGATGCGCTGTGGGACTTTGGCCACGGGAAGCTGATTGTGGTAGGACAGAATGCCACAGCTGGGATCTTTGCCACATATCCCTCCAAGCACCTCACTCTGATCAATGGCTTCTTCGATCAGGTTAGAGCAGCGCTGCCAATCTCTGTAACCTGCACTTAGGAACAAACCAAAGTCTGTAAATCAGAACAACAATTAGCAAATCCATGAACTTCAGTTATGTGCCTTATTGATGTACTCATACTGTTTGCACTCTTCAAACAAAACTTCTTGTTCCAGCATGAAAAAGTTCATGTCTCTGCAACTTTAAAATTTTACACTAACTTGCACTCCATTATAAATAACCTGTCTTCACAAGAAGTCTTTTATTAGAATTTTAAGGCAGACTTTTTCATTGGTGGGGAAAATATATATATATATATATATATATATATATATATATGTATATATAATATTAATTTTCTACTCAGCTGCCAATTGTGTCTGCCTCTGTTTCTTACAGTTTTTCCAATAGCCATCTCCCATGCTCATACAGTGCCATGAAAAAGTATTTGCCCCCTTCCTGATTTCTTCTTTTTTTTGCATATTTTTCACACTTAAATGTTTCAGATCATCAAACAAATCTTAATATTAGACAAAGATAACCCGAGTAAATACAAAATGCAGTTCTTAAATTATGATTTCATTTATTGAGGGAAAAAAGCTATCCAAACCTACCCAGGCCCATGTGAAAAAGTAATTGCCCCCCCCCGTTAAATAATGAATTAACTGTGATTAACCACATTTTTAAGTTCAATTTCATTAACCACACTCAGGCCTGATTACTGCCAGACCTGTTGAATCAAGAAATCACCTAAATAGAACTTGTCTTACAAGTTGAAGTAGGCTAATGGATCTCAAAAAGCAATACATAATGCCACAATCTAAAGAAATTCAAGAACAGATGAGAAACAAAGTCATTGACATCTATCAGTCTGGAAAGGGTTACAAAGCCATTTCTAAGGCTTTGGAACTCCAGTGAACCATGGTGAGGGCCATTATTCACAAATGAAGAAAACTTAGAACAGTGGTGAACCCTCCCAGGAGTGGTTGGCCTACCAAAATTACTCCAAGAGCACATCAACGACTCATCCTGGAGGTCACAAAAGAACCCAGAACAACATCTAAAGAACTGCAGGCCTTACTTGCCTCAGTTAAAGTCAGTGTTCATGATTTAATAATAATAAAGAGACTGGGCAAAAATGGCATCCATGAGAGAGTTCCAAGGCGAAAACCACCGCTAACCAAAAAGAACACAAAGGCTTGTCTCACATTTGCCAAAAAACATCTTGATGATCCCCAAGACTTTTGGGAAAATATTCTGTGGACTGATGAGACAAAAGTTAAACTTTTTGGAAGGTATGCGTCCCGATACATCTGGTGTAAAACTAACTCAGCATTTCATGGAAAGAGCATCATACCAACAGTCCACCATGGTGGTGGTAGTGTGATGGTCTGGGCATGCTTTGCTGCTCCAGGACCTGGACGACTTGCCGTAATTGATGGAACCATGAATTCTGCTCTCTACAGCAAGGCGAAAGACTCATTGCCAGTTATTGCAAACGCTTCATTGCAGTTGTTGTCGCCTAGGGTAGGTTTAGGTTCAGGGGGCAAGTACTTTTTCACATAGGGCCAGATAGGTTGGATAGCTTTTTTCCCTTAACTAATGAAATCATCATTTAAAAACTGCATTTTGTATTTACTCAGGTTAACTCTGTCAAACATAAAAATTTGTTTGATGATCCGAAACATTTAAGTGTGAGAAATATGCAAAAAAAATAAGAAATCAGGAAGGGGGCAAATACTTTTTCACAGCACTGTACATAGAGTATATTTATTGACTGAGAAATGTGATGATGATCCTCACAGATGATTGGAACTGCTGCCCTCATTGTGTGCATATTGGCCATTGTGGATCCTTACAATAATCCTATTCCTCGGGGCCTGGAGGCCTTTACTGTGGGATTTGTGGTGCTGGTCATTGGACTCTCAATGGGATTCAACTCCGGATATGCAGTCAATCCTGCAAGAGACCTAGGGCCTCGTTTATTCACTGCTCTTGCAGGCTGGGGAACTGAAGTCTTCACGTAAGTAATTCTTCTCCAACGATTTTACAATCCACTTCCTTAAAATTGAACTCATAAATTCAAATGAGATAAAAAAAAACTGTGCTGTCTACTTTATGGAAGTGAGTTACAGCTACAGTATATATGTAGAAGGAGAGGGATGACAGCAAAATGGCATTGTTATATTGTATGTTACAATATGAATTCAATGAAAGCATTTGCTTTAAATTGTGAATAATGATTTGCTGAAAAAGTCAAAATAAGCTATGCTTAATGAGACACATGAGACTGTGCTTTATTTCCCCCTCAGTGCCAAAAACTATTGGTTCTATGTGCCAGTTCTTGCTCCGTTGCTGGGGTCGTTTGTGGGTGTATTGGTGTATCAGCTGATGGTGGGATTCCATGTTGAGGGAGAGGTGCGGGACAAGGCGGAGCAAGAGGAGGAGAGTTTGAAGCTGTCTAATGTCAGTGCGAAGGAAGTGGATTGAGCAGCCTTTATCATGTCTAGGACAACCAGCCCCTCCCCCAACTCCACATCTCCCGCGTTATACATCAAATGGCAACTGAAACCAGCAACTCTGACCTTCAGATAAGCCAAACTTATCTGATAAACTTCTGGATCAAAACAGGAACCCACCAGCAGCTGTTTGCAATGATCCCACTCAGGTGGGATTTACTAAAGTGGTCACAAGACTGCAAAAGGACATCTACTCCCCTTACCTGTGTGTGTGTGTGTGTGTGTGTGCGTGCGTGCGTGCGTGCGTGTGTGTGTGAAGCTACTAAGGGGAAATGTGAGCATGAATCTTGCATATTCTAAAGGAAAACATTTGGAAAAATATTAAGGAACAGTAGGAACATGTGAACAGGTAGATTGCATCCCTTACACATGAATTTAATGAGCAATTAACTTGAGTGGCTAGAGTTATGTTGTAGATTGACAGAGGGGGAGGTAGTTCAGTTGGCATGATATGGCTGTAATGCCATTCAAACAACTGCCTCTGAATGAACATACAAAATTATGTAATATGGCTTCAAATAAATGATGGAAAGAGGCTTACATGTTCTTCCTGAACTTGATGAATACTGTTCTTTTCTGGGATTTCACCTTTTTAAAGATCTGGTACATTTCAGCCTCAACATTATTGGCAAACAAGTGAGATTATGTTCATGTGAACAGCAAAAGCAACCCTATGGACATTTGTTAAATTGACAATATTCAGAATATAAGTAACTTAGCATACAGCATACTACAGCTGACATCAATTAATGTGTACGAAAGCTTAGCTATGATAGACACAAATATTCATTCTCATTTCTTGCAATCAATTTCAGAATTAAAGGTGATTGCAAGAAAGAAATTTAATTAGGGAGATTACGGACTACATTTTGGCGTCATAATAATTACGGCTAAACATGTACGATTGATGAATGAAAAAAACAATGGTTGTTTCTTCTTCAATTCCAAATCCCAAAAAATAAGAACAGCTTCAACCACACATTTTAGACATCATTATTTTGACAGAAATGGAAATGTGGATCAAGTGCTGGTTGGCTTTACAGTGAACCTCTCATGGTGTGTGTTGACAGCCCATTATAGAATTCTGCTCTGCTTAGCTCGAATTAGAATAACATGATCAAAGACATTCATGGACCAGTTTCCCAAATACATAGAAATGTCTTGGCGTGTTACTAGAGTGTTAAATGCATTGTTAAGAAGACAAATGATCTAATCTTAATGTGGCAATCTTTCAGAAAAATAAGACTTGTGTTGCTCAGACATTTTTCAGATTTTTCAAATAGACCAGTGGTTCTCAACTTTGGTCCTGGGGAGCCCTTGTGAATGCTGTTTTTTGTTCCAATCACCACTGCAATGACAATTTTACACAGCTGCTATTTTGTCCCGAATTAGGCTCGTTCCATGTTTAAAGGTATTATTTACCCTCCTTTGCCACATTCCTTGAATTAGCTACTGCTGTATGCCATGCAGTAGCTAAATAGAGGAGATAAATAGAGATAAATAGAGGATATCTAATGAGTGAGCTTGAGACATCAAATTAGTAAGCAGTAAATTCCATTTATTCCGAGGCTCCGGTGAGGAACAAACAAAAATGATGACTCTCGTGTCAAAAATTCAGTATCTCAGGCTCAAGAATTTGAGATCCTATTCATCCGATAAATGTCAGTGTCATTTTATTTGTAAATTTAAAAAAGCCGTCTTTTCAAGTCATTGGGATGAATAACTCACTAGTTACTGTGCTAACACTTTTCACCATTAAATTAATATATTCAAGTTTCAATGATAAAAGTCACATGTGGAATTTAGTGCTTTAATGGCATTAGCATGCTAGTAAGCGAATTATTCATCCCATTGACTTAAATAGAGGTTACATTACCGTTGCAAAGATAGTGGTTGAAGTTTGCCAATGAACGCAATCTGAACGCACTTGCAATGCAAGAAACCTGTATTGCATGCGTGAAATATCAAGTATGTACGACATGGCTGAATCACACCCTGTTTTCATCATTAATAGGACAAAAATGTACCAATTTTTGCCAATGTTTGCAATCAGCCAAAATCTTTAAGTGACCAAAATCAAGATGATGCTGAATCAAAAATGGTCTTGATAACATTGCTGAACATGAGATTTTATTTTTCTTTATACGCTATATTTCGCCTTGCCTTTAATTTGTTTCGAACGACAAAATTTCCATTATTTATTTACAATGTGTCCACACTTTCATCTAATAGAAGCCAAATGATTCTTTAATTTTATTGGTCTTATTTTTTTCTATTTTTATGCAATAAAAACCAGACAGTTCAAAATTAATATAGAACTCTTCAAAATATGGACAGCAATTTCTGGTATAATGTGGCTTAATAACTTAATTCTGAAAAAAAAAAAAAATAATACTAATATAACCTTTATAAAATAGAGGGAATGCAATTGTGGTTGGAACTAAAACCTGCATACACAGGGGGTCCTCAGGACTGAAATTGCAAACCACCTATCTGGACTTCAGCAACAATTTTTGCGATACTCGGATATTAACGACTACGCCAGCATTCACTGCAGTTATACCTTTTGTGGGTCATTTCTCAAATATTCACAAATATCATGATTTCAAACCGTGCATCCACATTGATAAAAAAAGTGGATGGATGGCTAAACTGCTGATCATTTTCTCTCTTCTTTTGATGGCAAAGTTTCTGGGGATTGTATGAGAGCACATATTATGGAAATTTTTCAGATTGAGAAATCATTTTTGAGTTTATAACAGGAGTTTTTTTATTATTTGTATTTACTTTACTGTACTATAATTATATGCACTGGAACGTATTATTGCATTTTATAATGATAACACAATCATTATAACACAATCACTCTGGAACTTGAATATACTCAAAATGGATTCCCAGTGCATTTCCTGACTACTTAATATTTCAGCTAAATTTTATTCTCACAGTAAATATGTAATCAAAGCAATATTATGTTATATTGTTTGATCTTGATATGTTGTCTGTTCAAAGTCTGTTTGAAATTGTCTTGATTCCTGATTTGGTTCACTAAATCTTGGACTAAAAAAAAAACCCAAAGAAAAAAGAATGTTTACTTGTCAAGAGAAGAGCATCACCACCAAACTAGTTTAGACGTTTGATGTCCTTTAATTTCATGTTAATTTTTTTTTCTTCGAGGGTACATAGGTTTTGCAGTTATTGTGGTGTTTTCCGTTGTGGCCTTAAATCATACAAGTGTTTATATTTGTAATTTTTGCACACTTTAAACTGTCGTATGATTGAGTTACTTCAGTCAACATGTTCAAAAGCTTTCATTTTCGAGCTAGCTGTTTTTATTACCAAGCAAACTTTTTTTTTGTACAGTAATGAATCCATCCTTGTGGTAGTGTGATTATTGTCCTGTAGGAGTGAATTTTGTTAAATAATGACCTCAGATTTTGTCAGGTTTACAGTATGCTCAATAAATAGTAACTTTTTACTTAAAATCAAGTCTCTTATTTTAAAGTATGCTGTCGTGAAAAGAGATGCATAAGATGCACACGTGTGTGCGCGTGTGTTTTTGTGTATGCGTGTGTGTTTGTGTGAATGCATGTGTGTGTGCAACAGAAAGCTGCCACCCTTTGTGATGGAAGTTATAGTAGTAAAAAAACTCAGCAAAGTTCAGCAGTTTCATACCGACAGGATCAGTTACATAACGCAGTGGAGTTCATCACTTTTGAAAGAGGACCACCTGAACTCTGCCACCATGATTTGATTCACATATGTTGCTTCCTTCCATATTTGTGTCAAGCAGCTGAAACATGCACAGAAGGTTCCGGTATGAATCCTGACCTTCTTATGTCAGAACGTGACCCTCAGATGGTGGTTCAGTCAATGCCTGGCTAAGAGCCTCCTGGCTAGCTATTATGGCTGTTGAAAAGTTAAAGCGGCCAAATAAGAGGCTGACATGCAACAATATTGGGGATATTATATAAGCACCTGAGAAGCTATTGAGAATAATGCAGAAGAATACTGATCACTTTTGGGTCAACAACCATGCTATTTCTGTCCCACACAAGCATTTTGCAATCTCTGACAAGGTGTAAGTTACAGCTGTTGCTATACTTAACAAAATGTCTGGATATTTGGATGTCGGATCAAGCATTTTCTATGCATGTTATTGACTAGAGGTTGAGTGCACCATCAGTTCACAGTCTGATGACTGTACTTCTGCAGTACGGTACATGGTGTCTCTTATGCACCGTAATAAAACACCCAATCTGCACCCTGCTGCAATTTGTTAAGGCTGCTGACACTGGTAGAATTTTATTCTGCAAACCCTTGAAATAATTTACGCTTAGCAGAGCAAAAGTGTGCACAGTACAATTGAGGTTTTACTGTTGAAAAAGATCTGATAAATCAGTGGTGCACTGCTTCCTGGCTTTGCTTTGGCCTTGCTGCCTTCGTGAGCTGTAACTCAAAATCAGGCTTCATTTTAAACACCACTCATTCCAGCAATCTCTGAGGCCAAGTATTAATGCCTTCTGCCATGTGATAGGGTCTCTTCATAAGCCAACCATGTGTTCCTGCCAATACAGCTGAGTTCAGCTTCTCAGCTTCTACAAGCTCCAATCGCCTGCAGGTTGCAAGGTGAAGTCTCATGGCTCCCATGATTTAGAAGGGTAGGATATCGTTGCAACCCCTCAGCACTCCTGTGCATTCACAGACTTCTTGGCTGGAAGATAATTCACAGAAAATCAGTGGCTGCAGAACGTCTAGTAATGACTGATGAGTTGGAAGGATAACTGAACCGTTATCTGCAGTAAAGCAGATAGCACTTTTTCATAATGGTAGTATCATGTTATACCAGCCTTGTGAACAGACATGTGAGCATTGTGCTTATTTGCAGAATGTGAAAATGACCTTGCTGGGTGACATGGGTGTCATTCAAACTGAAAATGATTGACTCAGTGTTGTTATTTGTTTAAACATATTCTCATTTGGACACATTATGTTCATAAAGGCTTGCTCTCTGAATTAATTAATTCTGAAAAATTGAAACTGATGGGAGTTACAGTACTTCGTTGCGATGGTTGTTTTGAACAAAACATATATCTCTAGTTATCTGCCAGCTGAAAAGTGTAATTCCTATGACACAGACTTCATTCTTCATTACTTCCATCACCACTTACAGGGAACAATTCCTTGACTGTGAAGTGTTAGCTGTTCTTGTTTATGGCTTTGATATAAGCAAGGCAAAAGCTCAGTAAGCAATATTTGTGCACCAATAAGTATATTTTACAGTTGGATGGTGAAGAAAGTACGGCATTTATTTTAGTCAGAGAATAGGACGAAGTATGCAGCAATTAGAAATGTGATTTTTTCAACTCAAACTTCAAACTACAAACTCCCCAGTTGGTCAGACGCAAGTAGGCAAAGTGCTGGTGTAGCATGGTGAAAAAACAACTACTTAAATCGAAAGACCATTCACCATTTTTCACATGCCTATATCTCAAAAAGTATCCAAGATATCAGTCAAAAATTGTGTATTCCAACAACCCCATTTCTAAAAAAGTGGGGATGCTGTGTAAAATGTAAATAAAAACAGAATGCAATGATTTTCAAATCATTTGAACTTTACATTAATCTGAAAATTGTACAAAGACAATATATCAGATGTTGAAACTGATAAATTTTATTGTTTTCTTTTAAAATATTTGCTCATGTTTTTCAAAAAGTTAGGACAGGACAATAAAAGACTGGAAAAGTTGCATAACACAAAAAAAAAAAACAATTGGCAGGACATCTCACAGCTAATTTGTAAGGCCACGCCTCCAGCCATCCAGCTCACCGGTCTACTAAGACCCGGACTGCACTTCGCCTCATTATTCAATTATCACCTGCACCTGTTGTTCATTTCCACTGTGCGGTAGCAGTGTGCTATTTAAGAGCAAGCCTCCCACTCAGTCATTACAAATTCTAGTCTCTATATGCCTGTGCTGAATTCCTAGTCTTGTATAGACATATTTTCCGTGTGTTGCATGTGTTATTCTCAAAATCTAACTTAGTGCTGTTTATTGTTTTATACCAGCGCTTTATTTAAAGGAACCTCACTTCCTTTTTGTTTTCCTATTTGTAATACATTGTTACTGCAGCTAAAGCCCAGAGTCTGTATTACTAATAGTTTTAAGGAACCTTGTTTCCATTTTGTTTTGTATTGCAACGTTCTGTTGTGCAGTAGGCACAATAAATTCAACCAAGTCCATCCTTGCACCTGACTCCAGTCCTTAACTTCCTGTCCTCCGTGCATCTGAACTTTGCACAAAGCACAACTGTTACATAATTAGATTATTTAGCAACAGATCAGTAACAGGATTGGACATAAAAAGTCTTTCAATATGGTGCGGGCTTTACCACTCTATGAAAGACTGCATGGGGAAATGGTCTAAAAATTTAAGAACAACGTTTTCAACTTAAAACTGCAAAGAATTTGGAGATTTTATCTACAACGTACTATGGTACATTATACCATTAAAAGATTCCAAGAATATAGAAAAATCTTTGTACACATGGGACAAGGCCAAAATCCTGTTTTGAATGGTTGTGATTTTCAGGTCCTCAGGCAGCACTCCATTAAAAACAGACAGGATCATGTGGTAGAAATCACTGCATGGACTCTGGAACACTTCTGTAAACCATTGTCAGTAAACACAATTTGTCACTGCATCCACAAATGCAAGTTAAAACCCTGCCATGTAGAGGTTAAACCATATATAATCAAGATCCAGAGACACTGTCTTCTTCTCTGGGCCCGAGCTCATTTAAAATACACTAAGGCAAAGTGTAATACTGCCCTGCAGTTTGATTGATCAGAATGTGAAATTCTTTTTGAAAATCATGGATGCCACGTCCTCTGGGTTAAAGAAGAGAGGGGCCATCTGGCTTGTTATCAGCAAACAATTCAAAAGCCAGCATCCATGATAGTATGGGGGTGCATTAGTACACATGGCATGGGTAATTTGTACATCCATGAAGACACCATTAATGGTGAACGATGTATGCAGGTTTTGGTGCAACATTTACTGCCATCCACATGCCTTTTTTAAGGGAAGGCCTTGCTCATTTCAGCAACACCATGCCAAAAACCATACTCTGCACATATTACAACAACATGGCTCTGTAGTAAAAGAGTCTGGGTGTTAACGTGGTCTGCCTGCAGTCCAGACCTGTCACCCACAGATAATATTTGGCGCATTATTAAAATAAAAATATGACAAAGGAGGCTGCAATGTATTGAACAGCTGAAATCCTACATAAAGCAAGAATGGGTCTTCTTAGGTCCCAAACGCTTACAGAGCATTGATTGAAGAAGACATGATGCAACATAGTAGTAAACATGCCCCTGTACCAACTTTTTTTTGAAACGTGTTGCTGGCATCAAATTCAAAATGAGCACATATTTCCCAAAAAGCAATAAAATATCTCAGCTTCAAGATCTGATATAGCCTATTGTGTTTGTACTATTTTGAAATAAATATAAAGTTCAAATGATTTGAAAATATTTGCTTTCTGTTTTTACTAGCATTTTACGCAGCATTCAAACTTTTTTGGAAATGGGGTTGTAATATCAGGTATGGGTTCATCATTTCCTGAAAGTTTGAGGTTTGAAGCAAATCTGAGATGGTGAGTTGCGAGTCCTTTGTTGATTACTCGGGCTACCTGTAAGGAAGCTCAAGTCTAGGTCTACCATTTTGTCTATATGTTTATTGTTTACATTGAGAATTAGAAATTATCTTGAGGCGTTTGGGCTATGCATAATGTGAGATCATGTGATGCAGTTGGGTAGCCCAAGTGAACACCTACTTGGCATCTAGTTTGACATGGAAAGATCCATTTGCTTTCGTCATGGCAAACATTTCTTCCAATCTTGAGTGTAGAATGTCAAGTAGTCTTCAACTTCAAACTATAGTGCGTATTTATTACTTTTATTAAAATGTGTTTTGCTCCATTAAATTATAATGTGAACAGACCCACGTCATATAGAACTCATCTGCATACCAACAAGGCTATATTCTAACAGTTCATCTTCAGTTTCCAGTTTTCACAGTTCCATTACTTAAAAGGTTCATGTAACTTTTTGTTTCCCTTGCCTAAATTTCCTTCCTTGTGAGCCATCTACCATAATATCCTGATCTCCACATAACCACCACATGACCACAAAAAATAGATCCCTTTAATTGCAGTAATATAGGACGCCCGCAAGCATTTCAATGGTGAAGCTTTTGATGCTGTCGTTCATCCTGTGCTGCAGGGCTCCCCAAATCTGGCCCTCGAATCAAAATCCAGCCCTGGTTTTCTTTCCTTCCAAGCAATTCAGTAAACAATTAATGTTACTGATTAGCCAGACTGTCTTCACACCTGACTCCTAGGTAAAGGGAAGGTGGAAACCCAGTAATTCTCAGCCCTCAAGGATTGTGATTTGGGGAGCTTTGCTTCACAGGATAAGAAGCTTTAGAATGTTCCAAGAATTGTTTATTGATTACTGTGAGTAATTTAAAAAATGCATATAACAACTTTAGGTTCACAGCAAACTGTTCAGTGGGAGGGAAAAAAAATAAACTAGGTTAACCTTTAGCCACTCTCTCAAATTTGACAATTTTTACATACAAAATTTCTCAGGAATTTTTTTTTTTTTTTTTTTCATATTTCAAGGATGTTACAATTTTTATTAAAACTTGAAGAACTTGTAATTAGCAGACATTCACAGCAGGATGCTAGGGATTGTAGAGTGTCAGCTTTTCCGCTATTAGCCATGGAATCTATTTGAAGAGGAGGGTGACAAGAGGCGGACTGCTATGATCATCTGTAGAGGCTGGAAATTAATGGTCTTCAAACTTACAGTCATGCCTGAGTGAATTAGTACAATCCCAAGCACAGGCTGTGTAGTTCAAAGTCTTGAGATGTCATTTTTGTCATGTTTTTTTTTTTTTTAATGTGCTCCACTGTTCTTTTACCATAATGAATTTGATTGGTCTGTACCTTGAACGTGGCACTCATTCAAATCATCACTGCATCAGAAGCACTTTACATGGGGAAAATTTTTATGACATTTTGCAACAAAGCATAAAGCACTACCAGCCAGCAAGAGCATTACTAGTCATTACAGAAGGCTGATGACATGAAATGATAAAATGGGTCACAAATAATAGAGTTGAAAAACCTGGAAGCACATGCTGTTTTTAGGGTACAGTTTTTTTTTTTTTTTTTTTTTTTACAGTTTAGGGTACTGTGTGTGTGTGTGTGTGTGCGTGCGCACACCTGCGTGCATGCATGTACGAGCATGCATGCGTGCATGTGCGTGTGTGTGTGTGTGTGTGTGTGCGCGTGCATATAAGTGTGAATATGAAGGTGTGCATTCTGCTTTTTGAAGATGAATCATGTTAACCCATATCAGCCGCTATCACCAGTACTCAGTGTTTCATCTATAGCACTATGACTCCTTACACTCTGCACCATATAACAGGTGCAGACAGGGGAGAGAATGCCCCAAAATACTACTTTTGTTACATTTTTCACACTCTCGCACACATTTGATAGACTACAGAAGAGGAAAAAACATTTCTCCATGCACTGGATAATGGAATATGCTGTTTTCAAGCATCATTCTTCAGCAACATCTACAAGCTGCTCTTTTTACTCAGTGAGCTCAGTCATCATCTCCTAAATCAGCTACAAAGAGTTTTTAACCGGCTATAAAGCAATCTCAATTTAACACTGCTGTCTTTATATGACCTGCATAAGCAAATAAAACCATCAATCTATCAGAGAAAAGACTGGCTGTGTATTTTTGTGGTAGACTGGCTATTTTTTGATATATTAGCTTGTTATTCTTAATACAGTCCGATTCCCTTCGACAGCAGACGAAACAATTCAAGGCTCATAGAGCCTATGTTTACATTTTCTGCAGGAAAGTCTTGCAGTGATTAGAAAGTCAGCCAGCAAGCACCACAAGGCTTTCTGTGATTATGAGTAAGATGACCAATATGCACTAGACAAAAGACAGCAGTCAATATAAAGTTAAGAGGCTACACAAAAACATTTAGGGACTAAAGACACCCAGTAAGTCAACGTTTAAGGTGCAATTTTTTCCCCCAGTATTCCTGAAAAAAGAAAACAAATTTCTTAAGGTGTGTAACAGCACGGGACTTCGGCAATTTAGGACTTTATTTTCGCATTTTGTGTCCCAACATACCTCACATGTTCTCTGTTGGGGACAAGTCGGGACTGCAGGCATTCCAGTTGTGACAGTTGATGAGTCCTCTCACTACAAATGCCACCAAATAAGTACACGCCCTGGCAATGTGGTCAGCACATGTGACTCTTGCCCAGGAGTCTGGGTTTAAGTCCCTGCCCGGGCCTTCCTTTGGCCTGCCACATTCTGGCGTAATCGGCAGGATTCAGGGAATCTCATGGATGGCAGCATGCGTAAAGCATGGAGCGTGAGGCCACACTCCCAAAACAGGGGGAGAGATATGACAGTTGATGGGTCCTGTCACTAGAAATGCCTTCTAATAAGTATGCGCTCTAGCTACCTTGCCAACGAGCCTGGCTCTTTGGCGATGTGTTCAGTGCATGTGACTCTTGCCCGGGAGTCTGGGGTTCAAGCCCCCGCCTGGGCCCTCTTTCGGCCTGCCAAACAGTCCACCACCCGCACCCTCTGATATGCGGTATTGCATTGCCTTGTTGAATAATGCATAGGTGTCCACGGAAAAGATGTTGGCTTGACGGTGGCATGTTGCTCTAAAAACTCTGTTTACTTTTCAGTATTAATTGTGACTTCACAGAAGTGCAAATTGCCCTTGCTAAAGTCACTAACACTGCCTCATACCATACCATGTCTATTTATGATGCACATTAATTGACATTCACATTGGTTGTAGCAGATTATGCAAACATTTTGCAGGTCTTAGGGTAGTCATTTCTTTTTTACTTTTCACTCTCTCCTGAGGTATTTGTTCAACAAAAGCTGGCTGACAGGTGAATGGGGAGTGCAGCCATCCAAGCCAAAGATTTCCTTGAAAAGGGCTTACTATCAGAGCAGTCACTTCAGAGGCACACTTACTGAGAGGGAAAGGAGGAAGCCTTGGAACATCACTGCCTGCAAAGTAAATCACATCTCTAGCATACTTATCGGTTCCTCTGCACCAAAAATAAGTGGACGCCCTCAAAATGAAAGGTTACATAAATAGTAGTATGGTTGCTGTACTGTTATTATGGAAATGGGGAAAAAATATATTGATAGCGTGCTTTTCCAGTTTCCCCTCCAGCTTGTTCTGCGCTGCTTAGAGGAGTCCCTTGGAAGTAGAGTGCATTCCAAAATGTTTTGTCAGACTCTTTTTGTCAAAGTGAATTCCCAATGATGAATCAGCACAATAAATGCATAAACAAGCAATAATTTTAGGCTGTGTTTTAGGAGCTCGCTGCACGTCCATGTAAGCATGCATGGAACCAAATACAGGGAGTGCTGCATGATCCCCCCTCCCCCCGCAGAACAAAACAGAGTTGAGCCACAGTGAAATCAGTGTAATGACACTGCTATGCATTTCTGCAAATAAGAAATTGCCTCCTTCCCAATTTCTTCTATTTTTGCTTATTTGTCATGCTTAACCCCTTAAACTCTGACTTTTTTCTTATGTTTTCCCATAAGTTGGTTCAAAGTCAGATTCTTTTTTTTTTCATATTGTAGGATATTGTCACATACATATTCTGTATTTGCTGGTGTCAGCGCTTCACTGAAACTAGTTTGTACATCACCCTTTTATTGAGAGAAATATTCAACCCTGTTTGAGTTTGACTGTAGGTTCATATTGTGGAGTGCTGTTTTTGTTTCATGCCAGATGTTACAGGATATATATTACAAAAAGTTCCACCTTTAGTTCATCCGTCCACAGCAAAGTATCTGATAAGTCTTGGGAGTCATCAAGATGTTTTTAGGTAAATATGAGACAAGCCTGTACATTTCTTTGGTCTGCAATGGTTTCACCTTTCAGCTCTCCAATGGATGCCATTTTTTCTCAGTATCTTTTTTTACTATAAAATTTTGAACACTGATCTTAATGGAGGCAAGTGAGGTCTGCAGTTCTTTACATGTTAATCCGAGTTCTTTTGACACCTCCAGGATGGGTCGTCAATGCACTCTTGGAGGACTTTTATGGTAGGCCGGCCACTAATGGGAAAATTCACCACCGCCGTGTTGAATAGGATGCCTGAGCTAAACAAGATGTTGTGAAAATTATGGGGAAAAAGGATCAATTGACAAGATTACACAACAGAATACATCCTAACTTACTGAAGTGGAGCATACTGAGCTTGATAACTCATGATAGCACCACAGGGTATTCCCTTAAAACCTTCACATACTGTATGCCTGTACTAATGTCTCCCTGATTCTATAGCAATAAGTGATAGTAGGTCATGCTGCATAATTAGCAAAGGTTATAACAGAAAAATATGATGAACTGTACAGTCTGCAACAGTGATGTATTACCTCCTGAGGGACACCCATGCACATTATAAGCATTATAAGCTCCTCTGGACCTTTTTAATCAGGTGATTAGACAATGAGAGAATGTCCATGACCTGTAAGAAAAGCCATACTGTGTCTCAGTGGACAATGATAAATTATACACAAGAACAAAAAACTTCTCGCGCGGAATTACAAAATGAAAATTCCACCTCGGATCACTCTCCTCATACTGCTAAAGGGCTTCATGCAGAGCTAACATTGCCATCTTGTGGAAAAATACAGCAACAGCTGCAGTTCACAGCAGTAAATTCAAGCCGCTAATGGAAAGCAAAATATATCTCACAGTGTGATTGTAGTTGAGCTTTTAGGCCAAAAAAAAAAAAGTTTATTTATTTATTTATTTATTTATTTATTTACCATTGCACAAAAACTTAGACAGATGCAGCTGGTTTGCTTTTCTGGCCAAGAGTACACAACGCAAGTATGCAAACCTGTATCAGGATTTTATCTGTAAGACATAAAAGACAAGACTAAATGCGGCCTTGATCTGCTATTTCTGATGCACAGAACAGTGCTACAACCATGCAATAGGGCTACATAACATAACTGTGTGAGTACAGCATGTCATTTCAGAACCTGAATGATAACCTGACTTAGGTCAAGTGCTGAATGGCAAACAATTTCCTCAAATTTAATGAGTCAAAAACCAATATCATTCTGTTTAGCTGAATGAAATCTTATAACCATTGCATGTCACCTTGTGAAATCCCATGCTAAAAATCTAAAATTCTCCATGCTTGTTTTGACAGGCAGGTGATCTCTTGTAAAAGTAAGCATTTTATCAATTACAGACACAAGCAAAACGTTGATCCCGTTTCACGAGGTTTAAAAAAAAAACTACTCTTTTATCAGTTCTCATTTAGACTACTCCATATCAATCCCTTATTGCACTTATTCAGTCACCCCTGATAAGCCAGTCATGCCATAGCAAAGCTTCTTATTGGCAAAAAAAGAAAAGAAATAGGGAGCACATCACCCATATTAAAATACTGGTATGCTTTTATTAGCTCTCAGTCCAGTTTAGACTTTATGGCTTTACTTCTTGTTTTTTAAGCACTTCAAGGGTACACCCTTGTGTAAATTAATTGAAACAAGCTGCAATGTTTTAGTCTTTAATCCCAAATCGTTTTCTCAAGCAAAAGCCTGCATTTTTGTCATTATTTTAGCATTTCTTTCAGCAGGGCAAAATGAAATTGTACTGTTCATGAAATCTAATAATATTTGTGGGGTGCGTGATATAAAAATTGTGCGTGTGCAGTTATTACATCAATCGGTATTGCACCATGTGTTTCTTGGATATTTGTAATGTTTTGTTTCTCTGGCTAGTTTATTGTGAATCAGACGCTGTCTGTGATGGATGTGCCCCTGAGAAAGCACACAAAGATTGTGACTTTGCACGAACACATCAGCAAGTCATACAGGGATGCAGCGGTGCAGTTGATGTCTTTCAGTCTTGAAAACTGAGGAGGTCATATTATGTATTAATATTAGTACTTGAAAATGATTCATAATAAAAGTCCAGTAGAAATTTGAAAAAAAAAAATCCTTCATTTACCTTTTTCACAGCTTGTTTCGATTAATTTGTACAAGGGTATATCTTCATATAAAGTGGGCCTTTTCTGCCCTTCAATGACTCTCAGACCCCTGAAAAGCCCTCAAAGTTCCATGCAAAGTACTCTTAACTTCTCATTCCTGGCCCCTCTCCCACGTACTAACCAGGCCCACACCTGTTGAACTTCATCAGCTTCATACGAGCAGGTGGCATGGCTCTCGAGACTGGTAACCCCAGTGGATGAAATGATGACTAATCCGCTGTAAAGTCCCAGTTCCAAAAAAAGCTGGGTCAGTATACTATAGTATAAATCATCCTTGACCTGAGTTAAATTGAAAACAGATCGAAGACAAGATATTCAGGGTTTTAATTTTCTACTTGATCACGGTTTTTGGAAATAAACATTCCAGATTTCCTGCCTGCAACATGTTCCAGAAAAGTTGTGACATAAATTGTAGTAATAACACTGTTCCATCACCTTTCCTTTTAACAGTCCAACACATATTTGTTTGAGGAGCTGAGAACGCTAATTGTTTTGGGTTTGAAGGACTTTTTTAGTTCCCATTCTTCCTAGAAATGTTTTCAACTGCACAGGCATTTGGGGTCTTCATGATCATATTTTGCACTTCTTAAAGTATTGCATAATTTCCATACGAGACATGTATGGTCTGCAGGTAGTTCAGGGTAGTAATCACACTCTCCAATTAGGATGCAACGCTATCGTAACATACACTGTGTTGCCTGTCACTGTATTCTTGAAATAAGTCGGGCCATCACTGAAAAAAAGTCATCCCGAAGACAGCATATGTTGCTCCAAAATGCACGTCCCTCAGAATAAAAGGTATATACACAGGTTTTCAAGTTACCAATGCCAAGGACGCTAATACACCCCAATACCATGGCCGATGCTGGCTTACCAAACTCATGTTAGCAACAAAACATGGCTCAGGAGGTAGAACATGCGTGGTCTTGGAATCAGAGGGTTCCTAGTTCGATCCCTGGCTCCTCGAGAGAACATATCGAAATGTCCTAAAGCAAGACATTGAACCCCGCGCTGTTCCTCATGTGCAGTTTGGTGCCTCTCATGGCAGCTTCTGCCATCAGGGTGAATGTGAGGCATAATTGTAAAGTGCTTTGTGTCAGATTACTAGAAAGGTGCTACATAAATGCAGCCCTAATTTATTTTTACTCCTTTAGTTACCAATGAAAACATTCAGCCATGCCATTTAATACTTGTAATACATGCTTTGGTCAAGTTTACTCAGAGGCATGGAAAATTAACTGAAAAATCAATAGAAACAGTCTCAGTAAGCAGCAGGATCTGCTTGAAATATCTTTGAATAGTCTACAAGTGTAAAAACTTCACAGGAGGGATGGAGTACCTTTCTTCCAAGAGAAACTCCCTTACTTCAAGTTTTAATAATGGTGACAGAGCACGCTGTGTGACATTTTATTACAAAATCTCCCATAGGAGTTCAGTTAGTTCGAGATCTTGTGACTATAGAGGCGGCAGCATATGCTTTGAATCATCTTTGTACTCATAAAACTGTTCAGTGACCCCTTGTGCCCTGCAGGGCTTGGCCCCCATTGTCTTGCTGGAAGAGACCACTCTCATCATGGTAGGAATGCCTAATCATAGGACATAGAGGTGACCTCATGACATAACGTAGATTTGCCATGACCCTTTTGCCTTTCAGGAGATGAGAGGACCCAAACCATGCCAGGAAAATGAACAGAAGCATCTTTCCTATTTTTACATATATTTATTCATGTTTTTTCCTTGGTCAGCCATCTGCACATTCCCGAGATGTAAATCCACTTTGAAAACTCAAATAGCCTGATATCACATGGCGAGGGTCACGATAAGCGGTCCACAACAAACTTCCGATCTACGCTGAAAACTAAAGAGTCTGTCTAATTTAAAGCATGATAACAAATTAATTATTTATGCAAGTTTCGATTCAAATTACAATTTATTTCCAAAAATGGTTTTGTATTTTTTCCGAATTTCAAATGTACTGTAGGTTACGTATTTGCCTTTTCTTTCTGTTCTCATCTCAAACTGGCCTGCTTTTCTGTTCTTACATTGCTCCAGCTTTGGCTTCACTAACGCCAAATGTTTTCAACGTTTTGATTGTTTAACGATGGACAATTTATTAGTTTTTGTGATGGACATTGTGATTATGGTCTGTAGTATAATAGGCTATATAAATGTTATTATTATATTACTTTTTTCGCCCATAAATTTGTATCTGAATGACAAGAAATAAAATGATTATTACAGAAATTGCATTGCGATGGCGACATCTCAATCACAATGTCGAATTAAGACTCCCAACTCTGAAAACGTTGAGATGCTATGGAAAATGCACATAAAAACAGAAAGCATTGATTTATACATTTTTGATGACATATTTCATTGTAGACAGTATACTGCGAGACAGTTGATGATTTTTCTGGTGAATTCTTATTTGTAAATATACATCCATTCCTGCCATTCAGCCCTGCAGTGCATTCCAACAAAAAAGTTGGGATGGGGGCAATTTAGGATCAGTAATGAAGCACAAAAAACCTGAATCAAGATGTAATTTTAACCAGCTAACTGTCCACAGGTGATTGTTATGATTTGGTGCAAAACCAGCAACCAGGAAAGGCCTGGTCTTTAAGGGGCAGAGATGGGCCAAAGATGGCCAATTTTCCCACAAAGCATGAAAAAATTATTGAATGGTGGAGAAAAATGTTTCTCAATAAAAGGTAGGAAGGGATTTTGATATTTCTCTCTCTGCAATGCATAACATAATTAAAACATTCAAGAAATCTGGATGAATTTTTATGTGTAAAGGGCAAGGACGCTAGCCTAAGCTAAACACCCCGATCTCTGATCACTTAGATGGCCCCACATCAAGAACTGTCATTTAACTACAAGTAATACAACCAGGTGGGCCTGGGAAAACCTGGCAGACCTTAGTCGAGTACTACAACAGGTAGAAAACTCCCCAAATGGCAGTTAAAACTTAACTGTGCAAAAAGGAAGCCTTAGGTGTCCGGAAGCACCTTTGACTTCTCTGAGCTCAAAGGACACTGCGATGCACCAGCACACAGTGGTAATGTGTATTGTGGGCAGACAAAACAATATGTCAAGGCTGTTTGGAAGAAATGGATGCCATGTGCTCTAGTACAAAGTGAAAGAGAAGGGCCATCCAGACTGTTACAAGTGGCAAGTCCAGTCTTACTGTGTTCTCAAATGAGTACCTTAACGGACTTATAACCCCCCCCCAGCCCAATACACACACACACACACACACATATATATATATATATATATATATATATATATATATATATATATATATATATAAATATATATACAGTTCTGAACCTGCAATTCAAGTGAACATGATAGAGGTATTAAAAAAAGCCAATCAGAAATTTCCATTTGATTCCAGTGAGTCTTTTCACGGTTTTCACAGCTGGAAAAAAAAGAAAATTTAAAGCATGGACTACAACAAATTAGAAAATTTGAGAATAATTAAAAAAATATATTTTTAAAACTTGAAAACAAAGCATTTGCAGTGATTACACCCACTGAACACAGGGCGAAACCAATGCAAAACTTAGTTGCAGTCTACTACTTTACTACGGGGCAGTTTCCAGCCAGGAATGGAGTGAGAGGTTCCATATGGGGATCATGCTGACATCAGCTGATCCATTGATCAGAGAGGAGCTGGCAAGCTGCTTCTGATGGGCGCCAGATTTTGTCTATGGCCAGTCTGGGCCAGAACACTGTTCGAATAGTTGCTCTGGACTCTATGGGGGTCCTTGAGGGTTACTCCAGGAGACAGTACCATGGTGTTCAGCAGAAGGTCAGAGGGCAATAGCATGGAGGTCTGCGGCTTGCCATTATCCTGGAAGTTTGCGTATTTGGAAGAAACACAAAGAGCAGCATCTGCTGACCTGCGGAGCCGAATCTTGTCAGACCCCTGAGAACTGGCCGGAAATTTGAAAGCAGCGTTATATTTATCGTGTTTCTGGCGTAACATGGGAGGGACACTAGACTTTCTAATGGGGATATGTGGCACAGTAGACTCAAGAACCTCAAAGCCAGGCCAGACGTGGTGCTGGACAAGGCGGGCTGGGTCAAGCCTCTTCGTGGTGGTGAGGTCCGGCAGTTTCTGGGCACGTTTAGATTTGTAGACATGGATGGTCTGGTCCTTCGTGATGAGATGCTCCTCTTTGCACAGTGAAAGGCTGATAGGCCTCCTGGTGAGGCAGGAAGTGTTCCCAACCCGGGGTGCAGTGCAGTGTGGTTGAGGATTGATCTTCTTGGGCTCTCTTTTTGCAGGAGGGCATGGGATGAGCACTCCTCCTCTGAAACCTGCATCTCTCTGACAGTTATTCTGGTTCTGGTCGTCTTCACAGGAGTCCCTGTCAGAATTGCTCTCCTCGTTCACTTTGAGATGCCTGGCTTGTGGACTACCAGGGCTAGAACTTGCCTCAAAGAGCTCCACTGACCTCTGTAGAGACAAAAGATGACAGAGGGAGTCAGATTATTCAGGTCCTGCCAATTGTAATAATACTTCAATGTTACATACCACTCAATACAGCATAGATGTGCATAAAATTCACATCTTAGAGAACCATATTTTAATATTGCGCTTTTTTTTAGCAATCCATGATTATACGCTAATCATTTTTCCTGGGTGATATAGAATAGGATGCCTCTTTGTCTGAATTCAGCACAAGGTGCCACCTTCATATCAAGCTGTCCATTCCAAGAGTTTTCAGTTAAACATGAAAATCACTAATCAAAGATATTTCCCACTTTGAGCAAATTCCAAATATGAAACTGTTCATTTGATCACGCAATTTCTATATAAGCTGTGCACATAGCATCTTATTCCTATGCACCATCTTCCATGAGAAAAACAGTTGGTATAAGCCATAACCTGAGGTGAGTCCAACATAGTGACGGGGGAGGGAGGAAACCCAACTTTCCATCATACAAATTCATTTTCGATCGTCAAGGACTGGATATAAGGACATTCTTCCTTTTATTAAAAATACTATATTTCAAATCAATTACCTCAGATTTATGACTTCAAGTCTATTCAGATTACAAAAACATCCTCAGGCACAACCACTCAAAATGTACATCCGATGTTTAATACACTAATGCTCTGCTGTAATTGATCATCTATACACCCCCATCACTGCCATCTTTAAGGATCCATGCAACGAGTGTGTAAATTGCTGCTAAGCAACCATCTCCCTTCTCTGGTCTGACCCGAGAGACATTACGGCAAAAACGAATAAGAAGAGCAGAGCACAAAAACAAGTATCTTCATTCAGATAACCCAGTTTCCCAGTGAAGTCTGTCAACATCATTTAGTTTTGCCATTCAAGTTAGAAAAGAGTTTATATTTTACATTATCAATGAAAAATGAGTCTGTCAACATT
This sequence comes from Gymnothorax javanicus, assembly GCA_029692085.1. NCBI lineage: Eukaryota > Metazoa > Chordata > Actinopteri > Anguilliformes > Muraenidae > Gymnothorax > Gymnothorax javanicus. The sequence continues at coordinate 157,458,495 of CM056194.1, read as the reverse complement.
ATTTATTTTTGCCATTCAAGTTGGAAAAGAGTTGAAATTTTACATTATCAATGAAAAATTGTGAGAGCATTTTCCAGTAACTTTGTGCAGTACATTCTAAGACTGTTTTTTGAAATGGTTAGACATTCACTTAAAGACTTTACTTCATAGCTGAGCAAAAATGAAATACCTTTTGATTGAGGCCTTCATGTACCCAAATATGAAATACCTCTTCACTTATGAAGCCAGTCAACAAGAACAACAGCTTAACTATAAAACAAAACATGTGGAGTTAGGATAAAAGGGGCATACTTGTCGGGAGATATTTTTTGATCTGGGTTTGGAGTATACGACAGGAACACATCCCTGTGCCCAGGAATCGATAGCACAAGGCTGGGGTTCACTGTCCTCCTCCCACAAAGGGCTGCTATCTTGTGCCTCGCCTTCGTCCCGCTCCAGGAACTGCAATTCCAACGTCCGCAGCAGCGACAGCCGTATCCAAGACACTGTGAATGGCACCAGCTTTCAGGAGAAAGGGGGGAGTAAGTTACACAGCATAGCTGCAATACAGTTATCAATATGGCCTAATTAATGGTGTAATGCTCGAAACTGGGAAGATCAATTGTAATCAGGAGACACCTGGGGCCTGATTTTCCCAATAATATGTGATGCAAGCAACGACAATAGCAACCTCATCCGCGATCTGTAAATGGGAGCTGTTCTGAGTCTATTTTAACTCATACTCATGTTATACGATAGCCACAAGTAGGCGCGACATGAAGAGTGGCCATCCGTTGAAAGAGGCTGGCTCAACTTCAATACCAATACTGCCGCCTAAGTCGGGGTAATGGTGCTCGCATAAGAGGAAAGTGTACATGTAATTGACTTTTTTTGTCATTAAAAAAATTTAGCATTTTTTGTCATTAAAAAAAAATGAAATGCAGGCAGGGTCTTTACTAAGGCAACAACGGCCGTGTTTGAAATCATGTACTTGTTTTTTTACATAACACACCAGTGAATCCCGGATACTGCATGCTACTCTACATAGTAGTAACTACACAGAGTATTAAGCAGCATAGAACAATAACCATGTTCTGCACTGCACAGTCACATGACTCCCAACAAGTTATCATGTTCACCTGGATGTCGGTGGGGCATTACTATTAATCGCGATAATTTGTGGAATATCAGTAAATTGAGAAGTTGTAACTGCCTACTGTGAAATTGGGCTATTGTAGTATGGCATTTGATAATCTCAGACACACTTGTGAATTTCCTATCTTGTTGCCTTGCTCTTTCTATGGGCATAGATATGGGGCATTTGGATCACTTGGATGACAATTTCCGCAACCTTCAGTGAAACATGTCTCCGATGTTCCTTTTCAGTAAAGTCTAGAAAACTGAATGTAAATTCCTCTGCTGCCGATGGGCAATTATGTATTTGACCCCCTAGTCTGTCAATGCAAATAAGGGCCAAAGTACATTTTCTTTACGCCAAAAATTACCATTCCAAGCTGAGAGGGCAGAGTACAATATATTACAGAAAACATATTTTTTGAGTGACACTTTATGTCACGACTGACATGTCATGAATATTACTCAACCATGCCTTTATATAAACCTGCAGTACAGTGGAGCTGCCCATGAGAAATAGCACAAAGACTCCACCATTAAGTTAATAATTATCAATGCCAAATGTAAGCCTGCAAATAATAAGAACTGATGACACAATGAAACATAATATATCACATTATTACTGTTAAATATGTATGCATTATTCCGTTTGCTGGCTAGTCTAGCAAAATTAGAAATAGGTTGTGCTTCAGTTTAGACATGGTCTTTATGTATCAGAAAGATATCAATAATTGTCTTTCACAACATCATTTAAATTACTCTCCCACTGGTGCTATTTAATTTACATGGAAAACACCCCCTGAAATACAACCACACCCTCACTATTCATCCTCCCCCATTGTGTCTTACATGGAGGCTGGGCAGAAAACAAGAACTGTTGGTCCTTGATGTTGGAGGAAAATGGGAATAGGTGTAGTGATCACTCTGTGAGCATATATTCACACATAGCACATTCAGAAAAATCAGGCCCCTACTGTCAATGCATTTCCCAGAACTCATATCTTCATTTAAATATGAATGCAAATTAAATAGCAAAAACAACACATTACTGTATTCCTGCCCTTCGGAAATAGTGACCCAAATGACAAAACATGAATATGTACAAGTACCAAAAATGAAAATATTATCTTTCTGAGAAACGATAACTGCATCCTTTGTGTAGAAAACATCGGAAATACCTACACTGAACTACTTAAGGGTAGACCCACCCTTCATCTTGAAAAGGGTTCAGTCCTTCTACACACCAAAATTTTCAGCGTTAATGCAACACTTACACAGTCAAATGAACTCTTACAGAGTTTATTGAGCTCAGTCTTGCTGGAGTGGGACCAAAGAGACTCTATGAGTGTTAATTTAACTCCGAACATTGTGCTGCGCAGGAATGCTGAATGGATACCTTTCTGAACAGTGTGTGGAGAAATATTGGCCCATTCTTCAAGAGGGACAGTCTCCAGTGCTTTGAGGGTTGAAGAAGGTGGAAATCTATTTTCCATTCTGGTCTCCGTTCCATCCCATAAAGGTTCAACTATGCTAAGATCTGGTGAGTGTGCAGGCCAGGGAAGGCATTTGACTTTACCCTTGTGTTCTAAAAAAATCATGCATAAATATTTTTAACAGCACTCATGGGGACATCATGAGGGAACACTATTTGCACCATAAGATGCAGTAGTGAAACATTTTCATGTTGTTTTGCCACTACACATCTTTTGAGAGCAATCATTTGACCCCATAAGTCATACTAAATGGCAACCCGAGGGCCCCACCTATTATACTTTACAAGTGGCAACAGACATTACGAATTCGACCCATCAGCATTCTCAAAATAAAAATACATAAATAAAAGCAAAACATTATGCTTACCCCATGTCATTACAATTGTGCATAAACCTTGGACACAAATGATTTCCAAATGGAGGCCCTGCCATATCATACCAGCTTTGTGAGATACACAACATGCTTTTTTTGTTGAGATGCAGATGCAGATTGTTTCAATTCTGTGGTGATTTTAAGAGCAGTAGTTTGGTGGTTATTAGAAACTATCATACCAAGTGTCCATCTGTCCTTGTCAGAAAGCTTTGATTTACAGATGCAGTTGTTTTTTGCTGTTTCTGTTTTTTGGGGTTGGCCATGTCAGAATCTTTGCCCTTGTTCCCCTTTGTCATCATAATTAATTTTGGCATCTTAGTGACGGATGCACCGCCAACAACTGGCACCAACTATTTTTCAGTTCTGGAATTTGGTTAGTATCCTCATCTTGCCTTGGAGACTAACCAAGCCAAATGCCACTGGTTAGACCTCCTTTAAGCAAAAACATGCGGCCAATTTCCATTCAATTTAATTGGAATAGATTAGAATTAAATGGGAATAGATTAGTATTCAATTTAAAAGTTGCAGATACTATTGCAATTTTGTTTCAGATACTTTAAAGCTGAAGCTATTTTCTGACATTTTGTCCATACCCTGTAAATGTTTGACATATTGTAAAAAAAAAAAAACATGCTTTGTGTAAAATGGTCATTGAAAAATTATACAAATATCCAACTCATTGACTTGCCAAGTGGTTTGAGTGGGAGATGTACAAATGTGATAAGTTTGTGAGATATAAATGTGTAATTTAAGAAATTTGTTATCTTAATATATTTTAAATGCATAATAAATACCACTACAGCACATAGAATGACTACATACAGTGAATGCTTACTTCAAACTTGTGTTCTATTTTATGGCTTTTCTGAATCTCTTAATCTTGACTTAATCTCTAGTCTCTCTGTCAGTGTTTCATTATAAGCGCTGAATGGGTTTACCTCCCTCTGGTGGTTTTCATTAGTAACATTATTAAAACAGATTAAATCCCTGAAGTGTGGGATTATTATTTATTGGTTGATTATGGGGACTGAATTATAAATTAATGTTTATCTTTGGCCTTCTTCAAGCTCTATACTTTGACCAGTTTCAGTTAAAAAACCAGCGCAGGGATAAAGGATAAAAATTATTTTGATATCTTAAAGTCCTAACTATAAAAATTGATTAACAAGAAATAAATGTCTAAGGTTTCCCTTCTCTGCGGGGGAGCAAAGCAACTAGCTTCAGTGGATATGGCTTGTTCCCAAGTTAATATGTTACACATTATTTACAGTTGGACCGATGCGAGTAATGTTGCTCCAGAAATGAGAAACACACTCAACACTCACTAAACAACAGCTCAGCATTAGATGCATTCGTTTATTTAAGAATAGAGAGAGCAGTCGGTTAATAAACATCTTAAAATACAAGACATCTTACAAAACTAATGAAAAAATATCCACCTGAAGTGTCCTCACCTGTCTTTGCAGATGACTCTGGAAGCATTTCTCCATCACGCAGCACATTAGCTCATCCAGAATCTCAGCCACCACCTCTTCCCCCTCTTCCTGTTCCACCAAATCCATCCATTCAAATTTGCTGAGGCAGCCTGCAAAATTGTTGGTGCTGCCAGTGTCAACATGGAGAGCAGGAGAGGATGAAGGTGGGAGCACAAGAGCAGGAGTTGCATGGCTCTTCTCTGCTCGAACTTTGGACGTTGAGCGAGACATTAACACTAGGAGAAAGAGGAAAAATCAGAATAATCCCTGCTCCTCATCAGCAGTATTCAAGGACAAAATACCCTGAAAAATACTCTGTAATGCATTAATGCAATATATGCGGGATAATTAGATGCCCAAATAGGAAAAAAATAATGAAGTTATTATCTTTTCCTCTCCGTATCACAATGATACTCACTTTAATACTAACCTCAATTATCTTCACTTATAAAAGTAACGTTATTATCATCAGATAAGACAAAGCAACTTTCTACTTCATGAGATTTTTCCCACGTGTCCAGCGCCCCTCGTTCTTGGTAAATTGCTGGTGAGATAGACTGAGATGCTACAGTGGACTGCAACGCACCACCTAGCGGCCTCGGTGTTATTACAGCGTCAAGTAACGGCAGTGTTGCTATGTCCGAATACAGCAGATAACGGTAACTAAAATAAAACGATCACACTAAATTTTTTTTAATGCATTAACCGATCGCAACAACATGCATACTAATGGAGTGCTTCAGTAATCGGATAACCATAAAATGACTTAAATATGCATGTATGCTTGCCCGTATTAAATAGACTGTCGTTATATTAGAGCATACATTGACGTTTCAACAACGATTAATTGTAGCTATATTAAACCGTAGAAAAATGAAATTAATTTATACTTACGTTAGAGGTGGGTAGGCAAGCAGTTTTTTTTTTCTTAAAAAATAAAATGAACTACAGCTACTGAACTATAACGTTTACAATTACTTTATCTTTGAGAAGGCAGTGCAGAACCTCTGCTTGCCATGCGAGAGGCGAAGTCATTCCACACAAGACGAGCCTTGCGCTTGAGCGCGGTTACTTAGCAACATAATTGCGTCGTCTCCGCAAGCCCTCATTGGATTCCTCGTGAAATGGGACCGAGCCGAAGTGACAAGGTACCTAGCTTGCTTGCTAGCTGTTGAAAAGCCGCTTAAGCGTTCTAAAATTATCTTAGCACGAAGGCTTAGCCGTTGAATTTTAAACTGCATGTCCAGTTTTTCTGAGCAGATTTTTCAGATAAATTATTGTAACTGGTCGCATCTTGCCAAAGGTGATCTGCAGTCTGTCTGCCTTGACGTTACCGATTCATTACTTCGAAATAGTGGAGGGGCTAGTTAGCTGACTATATTTCATGAAGACGTATTCATTTTGCTTTAACGTTAGACGCATGTTGCACGAGGAGGATTTAACAGTAAATTGTCGTCGCGCGAACATAGTCAGCTGTGTGATAACAGTTAAGCTGCTTTTACACCGGACGCGAAACGAATTGAAACTCGTGTATTCGCGTCGTTGCATTGACTTTGAATGTAATCTGTCGTGCGAAAAATTCGTTTCGCGTCCAGTGTGAAAGCGGCGTTAGATATCCAGGGCTGCGTGCGTTTCCCAAAGGCGTAGTTGCTACCTAAGCTAGCAAATTACATATTTCGTCCATTCGCAGTCAGTGGGTCCAACTATGTAACCGTAAGATAGCATTTGCGATTTCGGGAAACGCTCCCCAGACTAGCTAGGGAGCACGAGTTCACGTTTTCACCGGGCTAGCAAGCCAGCTAAATTATAGACACTGTCATCACCATGAGCCAGCTAGCCAACATAAATGTGGCAAACTATCTTGCTCGCTACCGTCATAGGTAGTCGCTATTGCTGGCTAACCTTGTCAATAATGCTAGCTAGTTAGCTAGCGTTCTTTCTCGCGACAGCAGCAGTGTAGCTAAGCAGGAATGCACTCGGGTTTAACTGGCTGACTGCTGGCTAGCTAATTTTTTTGAGACTTTCAGATCATGCAGCTAGTCATTGTAATGTTCCCGCTACCTGCTACGGAGCTATCTGACAGTTGGCTAAGGAGTTTTTTTTCTTTTTCTTTTTCTTTTTGTGGTTACTTATAAACGAGCTCGCTGGTTTACCATAACGAAATGGGAGCTGAAATTAAAAAAAGAAAAAAGTTTTGCTCGCTCCGTTATATTAACTTGATTAATAACTTGAAAGAGATGGTTTATCTTGATGGCTAACTTCATACTTGGCTTGGACCGCGCCTGGATGAAAGCTGTCTGGACGAGCGTGAACTGCAGTTGTCCAAGTGATGATATCGCAGTGCTTTACGTTATGACCCTGTCTTGCTCGTCCAGTGTGCGAAAACATTGAAGTTAAAAATTAGTTCAAAAGAGGTTGCATCTTAAAAGTAAAGGCGACTCACGTTGTTATGGAGTCGCATCCATGATTTTAACCCATAGCTGCGATATTTTCTCCCATTTCTGCGGGTTATTTTTCAATAATTTGACGTATGTTGTGTGCATTGATGAGCCTACACATATGGATTTTGTTTTTAAAACAGTGCTTCAGAAAAGTTGCATTAGGGTTGCAGCAAAAGTTAAATAATTAGTTACGAAAATCCTATTGTAATGCTCAGCACACATTACTTGAGCTATTTCCTTCATCACCGGTTTCAGTCTCTCATCACTGATTGTCTTAGTTGTCTTTTCTGTTTCGATTCCTGTGCAGGAGCCAGGAGTTAGCATGTATCACAAGGAGAAAAGTATTCAAATCAAGAGCAGCGCCTCTGCATTATACAACAATCTAAGCGTGCTGCGCATTGCGCCCCGCTCACTCACCTACTTCACGGTGGTCCATGCCAATGTTGTGAACATGGTGAGTGCCTCCTGGGATGGCCTCAACTTCTCCCATCGCCAGCTGCAGTCCAAAGAGGGCAACATTGCTGCCAGCTCCTCACTCATCATGCAGGTATGGCATGCTGAATGTGCATGAGCATAAAAACCTTTTTGAATGTTTATGCTCAACTTTATGAAGTAGGATGGGATCTCACCTGAGCAAAAGTCATTGTATAGAACCTGTTATGATGGCCATTTTAAATTGGGAATGTGGAGGTGGATTTTGACAGCCTGTTTTGAATTTTGGGTGATACACTGTGGCACTCCCCCTCATAGTTCATTTGGCTGTTCAGGGTCATGGTAATTGTCTACCAAGAGAGTATGGAGCAATACATGAAAATAAAAATGATAGAGAAAAGTTCATGAAGAGTAGCGCTAAAAGCCAGCTTTTGAGGTGGAGGTACACTGCTAGTTATAGTTGTGCTTGTCTTTTCTGAAATTCTTGCAGGCATCTTGGTGTGTTCTCCCTTCTCGAGAGCTTTTGGTGCTCACCTCCCAGAAGGGCATTCAGGTAAGTTGCCCTTTTAAGGATCCTGCTCATTTGTGATTTGTGTGGTATTAATATATAACACTTACAGATGTACGAGTCGGATGGATCCATCATGGTTTACTGGCATGCCCTGGATATTCCAGAAACACCCACAGGTACCAAACACCCACATTATTGTTGTAATTTACTATAACACTGTCCTACGGGACCTTATTTACAGAATAAATGTTTTTGTTTTATGGGGTGAATTAAAGGAGTTTTTGTCAAAATTTGAAGATAGCGTTTTGGTAGTGTATAAAATTTCCCGTTGTTTTGTCAGCCCAGGCTGTGTTTGCACGTGGCATAGCTGCTGTAAGGGAAAACTACATCTGTGTTGGTGAGTTGCCTAAACTGCTTTCTGATCCTAGCTAGCTGCTGTTCTCGTCTTTTTGAGATGCATACACTGATGTCATCTGGCTAATTCCTCTTCCTCTAGGCGTTTCATCTGGCTCGGTGCTCGTCTTTGACATTCCTAGTAAAGGAAGTAACATCATGCTGTCGGAGGTGCTGGAGGAACACAGGGAGTCTATCACAGACATGGCCTCAGAATGTTCCGGCAGCCAGGTACAACCCTTCCCACCCACTTCTGCTCTCCACTGCTTCTGCTTTCACCCATATGCAAACTCTCATCCATCCTTCCTTTATATTTATTCCAACATCACTTGCAGTTTTGTTTCTGCCTTCTATTTAACCCTCCCTCAGGAGTGCATTGCTGACCTGGTCACTGCGGATGATTCCGGAAACCTCTGTGTGTGGAAATCTGGGGAGGACTTTCAGCTGCTGAATAAGATCCCGGGTTTTGAGTGAGTGTTCATGGGAGGTCCGGAGAGAAGCTGGAACTTTGATGTATTAGAGATGGAGGTGGTAGTTCAGGGCAAAAAGCAGTTGTGTAGAACTGGTGAAGAGCAGCATCAGTGCTCAATAAGTTCTCTGTCTGTTTTCTCAGTGTCTGCTGCTCCTCAGTGAAGTTGTGGAAAGGTACAGTGGCGGCAGGCTATGGCACAGGACAAATTCGACTGTATGAAGCGGTGACGGGCATTGTGCATGCTGAGGTCAGCGCCCACGCACGCTGGATCTACTCACTGGATATCGCCCCTTTTTCTGGTCTGGTGAGCACTCTCAATCAAAATTTTATTTTTTTTTCTTCAATAGGTTCATTTCAGAACTACTTTCTAAAACTATGAAACACTGTGGAGAATGAAACACTGGTGAGTGCATATCAAATCTTATTAAAGTTGACTATTCATACTAATTAAACATGCAAGTGGATTTGAGTAAGTAAGACTAATGGAAGTAAGAGGAGACTGTAAAGGTGAATGAAATTTGAATCTGGTTGCTTATCACGCTTCTTTCTTGTTCTCCTTTTCTGCTTTGTACAGCTGCTGTCTGGTGCGGAGGACTCTATAGTGCGAGTTTGGCATCTCACGCTAACCCCAGAAACAAACAGCGTGGAGGTAAGGCAAAATGCCCTGCGTTTCCTTCTGCTCGCTGTCCCTTCTTTCTCTTCATCTTGCTCCCTAAAGTGAGGACGCCCAACTGAGTGCTTGTCTCTCTGATTTGCTGCAGATTGAGCACCTGTACAGCGAGTGCGTCACTGACACCCAGATCTGCGGAGCCAAATTCTGCGACGGGGATGGATATGCCTTCGCTGTGACAGGATATGACTTGAGCGAAATTATCCGCTACACGCAGTCATAGCATGTCTGTGTGTGTGTGCACGAGTTGTGCCATGTTTATACTGTGTCCTATCTTGTCAATACAGGTACTGAAAAATAAGTTTGTAAAGCGGTGTTTATTCTGTAACCTTGCCTTTTTGAATGACATTGGACACCCCTCTGGTAGAGTCGTACCTACCTGGATGGAGGAAATGGCAGTGCCGGAATAGCCAGCAGGAAAACATATGAGTCATCAGTTTTAATGAGGAAGGTGTCAGATATTGCTGTAACAGTTTACAGCCGTGGCTGCATATTTATATAACTGTTAATGCGAGCACTTTCACTCACACCAGTGAGTATGACGTGGATGGCAGTGTGTACTGTGGCAGATGTGTCTGGTGGCCACAGATTAATTAAACGCAGATTAAGTACCATCTTGTTTGGAAGCCACCCACTTCTAAACACAGGACTTCATTTTTAATCATGACCTGTCAATTTTGTGGTTTTCTTAGATGGTGTGTATTCTGTTCTTAAAAATATATATTTATGAATGCATTTTTATTAGAAATTAAACATGTAGTTTTACAGCTAATTTGGCACATATGTTGTCGTAATGCAGCTTTAAACGTTTGTGACATTTTTGGAATGTGATTTCTATTGAGTGTTTGGGTTAGATTGTGTTTTGTTTCTTGATATTCAAGGTTTATCATGGGCTTACAAATTTGATATTATCATGCGCTTTCATGTGGAGTGGATTCAATTCCATTAGGTACCAGCAGGGGGAGAAAAAATATTTGCAGAAATTCAGGAATTTTGCGAAGAATATTAGGCTGTAGTATTTCTGAAAAATATGAATATTGTATTTATTTATATTCTGTTTTCATCTTTGGAAGTACATACTTTCACTAATCTGTTATCTTCCCTCTTGTCTGACGAGGTCTTGTATCATGTACAGTGGATATAAAGAGCCTGCACATCCTTTTTTGAATTGCAGGGTTTTTTTTTTTGTTGTTGTTGTTTTTTTATTAATGTAGACTCAGAAACATCAAAATTGACATCATAAATGTCTGACTTTTTGTCTTTAATGTGACCATCGATCCAACAAATTAAAAGGGGAAAAAAAACACTAAAATAGTAGTTTACTGTGAGGAAAAAAAATAAAAGCTACATTGTTGTGGTTGCTTTTTTGGAAGGTATGAAGTCTGCAGAATCTCTCAAATGAGGGGAGATATCCAATGTAAATGGCAAATGATAAAATTGGATATTGCAGTGGATGTATTGGAATTTATTGACACAGAATAAATGGTACCATCTGGGCAGACAGGGGAAATGAAGACCCAGATTGCCAGGCTCTAATGGTGTTGCGTAACCCTGTCCCAGCAGCACTGGAGCAGAAAGGTGGATGTGAGGGTGGTGTGTTGTGAGCTGGCTGAGTGAAAACCCTATCCTGCTCAGTGTTCATTCAGCAGTGATTCCTGCCGCTGCAGCGCAGTGCTTTCCTGAGAGCATCCTGCAGCATGTAGTGACATACTGTACCATCCGCTTCCACACAGTTAACTTCTCTGCCCACTCCATCTTTATGCCCCTGTCTTCTGTACAGTGGATGAAGGGTATAGCTCTGGAGTCCCATTTTTCATATTGTGTAATATTTCCCATAAAATGCCTTCAACTGAGCCCTTATAATTCTTGTTTACTTCACTTCTTTGAGCTTGTTGAATATCTGGCCCAGTGCATTGTCTGACCCATATACATATGTCGGAAGACTTCATTTCATTGGATGTTTGTTACATGTTTCCTAGAATAAAAACGAAAAACAAAGGCTTTGTGTTTTTGACAAATGGGCTGTTTCTTTCCCATGAGAATCTTGTGTTGTAACAAGTCATGCATGCATCAATCAGCCACAACTTTAGAACTGCTGACAGGTGAAGTAAATAACAGATTTTCTTGTTACAATGGCACCTGTGATGGAGTTGGTTATACTTGGCAGCAAGTGAACAATCTGTTCTTGAAGTTGATGTTTGGAAAGCACGAAAATTGGGCAAGGGCCAAATTGTGATTGCTAGATGACTGGGTCAGAGCGTCTCCAAAATGGCAGGTTTTGTTGGGTGTTATTGGCATGCAGTGATTATGACCCACCAAAAGTGGTCCAACGAAGGACAACTGGTGAACCGGCAAGAGGGCCTTGGTTGCCCAAAGCTCATTGGTGCACATGGAGAATGAAGGCAATCTGGTTTTCGTCCTTTACACTCAACTACCACAGCCCTCCTGGATTTAAACGAATACCTACTAAAAACATAGATGAAGGGTGCTAACTGGAGGATTATTTCTGGATTTTAAGCAGGCTTTGATTCTATCTCTCATCCGATTCTATTTGATAAGCTAAAAAGTATGGTATTGATAGTACAGAGCTGAAATGGTTTAATCATTATCTCTAATCGTCAGCAATGTGTTAAGTGTTTAGGAAAATGTCTGACTTTGAACAATCCGTAAGGGAATTCCGCAGGGCTCAATATTGGGTCCCTCCTCTTCTGTATTTTTATTAATGATATTTGTCATGTCTCATATCTCAAAAATACGAAATTGTGTTTATATGCAGATGACGCGGCGCTGTTCTGTAAGGACAGAGAGAATCAATGTAGTCTCCAAACTACTACAGAAGGAGTTCAATAAGATCTGCCGGTGGGTAGATATTAACAATTTGGAACTGAATTTCAGAAAATGTAAGTGTATGCTAATTGGTACGAGACGGAAAATACGAAATGCATCCGTAATTGTGAAATATAAAGGTGAGACAGTTGAACAGGTGCGTGATTTTAAATACCTTGGTGTAATACGGGACGAGTCACTGACATGGAGTAGACACGTTGATAAAGTTTGTAGTAAACTTTCACAAATAATAGGGCGTATTCGTCAAATCAAAATGAATCTCTCAGACAATATGTTAATCATGTTATATAATGGATTAATTTTACCACACATTGATTACGCTCTTGTCGTATGGGGTAAAAGTTCTCAAAATAATATAATTAGGTTGCAGAGATTACAAAATAGATATGCGCGAATTGTACTGCAGGCCGATTTTAGAACGCCCCATAACATTCTTTTAGCTCGGTTAGACTGGCAGTCAATTACTCAAAGATGGCAATATCAGTTTCACCTCGTCATTTTTAAAATAATGAATGGACTAGCCCCAGGATACTTAACGGCAATATTCATTTCTCGTGAAATCAAATTTTTAACAAGGTATGCGTTATCTTGCCCCTTAAAATAAATACACCCTGCACTGACTATTACAAAAGATCTCTCCATTATCAAGGATCAATAATGTGGAACAATCTACCTCAATATATTCGATCCATAACTTCTCTACAGTCATTCAAGAAATATTGTAGACTTTTATCTATAGCCTGAATTAAGTAAAACTGATTTTAACCACTGATAAACCTTGGTATTTGTCTAATATTTTATTTCAATATAAAATTGTACAAGTGCCCCTACTTTTGGTTGTGCTCTTTTGCAAATGTTTATGTTGAAATCCTTGATGTGTGTATGTAGGTATATATGTGAGTGTGGATATATATATGTATGTATATGTGTAGTTATGTATATATGTGTATGTATATCCCCCCTTGTCTTATGAGTATGTATCTCTATGTATTCTACACTTTGTCACTCGTTGGTTTGGTTAATGTTTTTGTTTATTTTTATTGTGCAGGGCCCCTTGGAAGAGCAGTTTTTTAACTGAAAGGGTTACCCTGTTGAAATAAAATGGAAATAAAGGCTTGCTCGTGTGGGCCAATCCCAATAAGGAGCTCAGGCTGGTTCTGATTGAAAGGTGTCGGAGCACATTGAGCATCGCTGTTTGATGCATATGGGGCTACATAGCCCTGGACCTGTCGTCATGCCAATAACTTACCCCTGTCCACTGCCTGAAGCAGCTAAAATGGGCACGAGTGTCACTGCTGAACCATGGAGCAATGGAAGAAGGTGGCCTCGTCTGATGAATTCCATTGTCTTTTATGTCATGTGAATGGCCAGGCATGTTTGGGTCGCTTACCTGTGGGGGGAACATGACACCAGGATGCACTATGGGAAGAAGGCAAGCTGAAAGATTTAATGTGATGCTTTGGACACCGTTCTACCTAAACTTTGTTGCAGACCAAATAAACCCCTTGATGGCAATGGCATTCTCTTATAACAGTGGCCTCCTTCAGATGGATAATGCGCCTTCTACACTGCAAAAATAGTTCAGGAATGGTCTGAGGACATGACAAAAAGTTCAAGTTGTTGACTTGGCCTCCAAATCTCTCAGATCTCAATCTGATCAAGCATCCGTGGGATGTGCTGTAAAAACAAGTCCAATCCATGGAGGCCTGACCTGGCAACTTAAAGGACTCAAAGGATCATCTGCTGACGTCCTGGTGCCAGATCCCCCTGGAAACCTTCAGAGGTCTGGTGGAGTCCATGCCCCAGTGGGTCAGAGCTGCCTCAGCAGCACAAGGGGGGAAATATTTGGCTGGTGTTCTTAATGCTGTGACTGATTGGTGTATGTAGGAAGTACAGTATAGCATATTATAGGCATTTCATTTTCATGTTTTTATAGATGTGTAAACTTGTTATACAAAGCAAATGATTGATTTGGAGCCAACAGGAATTTGGATTGTGGATATTTTTAAAATTACAGCAAAATAATTCCTGGACTAGGAAGCACAAGTGATATCCCCCCCCCCCCCGCCCCTTATCACTCCTGATTTTGATGCCTCACAGTCGTCGTTGAACATTCTTTTGTGACATTCAAATTTTTTTTTTTTTTTTGGTGCCTCTATTTCATTGTTTCCTTATTTCAGAAATGATATTGTCTAATAAATATTGGGCAAGTTCAAGGCAGTGTGTGGGCGCTTCACTTTTTGATTACGTTTCATTCTCCACCTGCACATCTGTCTTTAAGACTTTCTTCTCAGGTGTGCAACAGATTTTATAGTCTGACTAATTTTTTTGAGAACCAAATGGCATTTTCTGCTTCAAACTGTTTTCAGTAAAGAATGTGTGCTGTAATCACACTGCTCAGCAATCAGTAGTATGGCAGTCCCTACCTTTATACAAAGCCTGGACTAATTGTTGAACTTCTGTGTTTATCCTTCACTGCCCATCATATTCTTTCAAATGCAGAAGCATTCATAATGGCCTGAGATGCATTTAATTATACCTGCATAAAACTGCTCACAAATTCACATCTTTGATTGAATAAGCGGTATATGAAATGAAGTACACATTAGATTATTTTTTTAATGCTGACTGAAGAGAGGTGAGCTAACCAGTTAACAAATTATCCCTCATACCGGTCTTACAGTGTTGATGTGGTAGTGCAAGAATTCTGTTGGGTAGCCTTAACTGCACAGGGGAAACAGAACACTGCCTTTTCAATGCATCTACGAGGAATATTTAAAACATTAAAACATACATTGGTAATGAATTATGTATCATAAACTGACACCTACTCTCCCCACCCCCGTTCCCACCTCCCTCCATGAAGAAAGCTGTCCCAAGCATAGCAGCTCTCCAGTTTTGGTTCATTGATGTCCTCATGGGATGGGGGGAAAATGTGAATGCTCTGCTGTACTTTTAAAACAAGCATTTATGCCGAAACCTTCTGTTTCATCCTCGCTTAAGTAGCAGTGGGGAACAACGTGAAGCAAACACGGAGGGAGATGATTCACTGTTTAAGTCCTATAGAGCCACACAGTGAAAAAGTGTTGTAGAGGTAGCAAGCAAATGGACATTGCATTAGGAAAAATGAGAAAAGGGCAAAGGCTGGGTGGAGACTATTCCTAAGGCACAACAAATTCGTTGTACTGCTCCCGTAAGATCATAAAATCCAGCATTAGTGCAGGATCAAACTTCGCAGGCAAAATCTCAAATGCAATGAAAAAAAAATAAGCACATAGGATCACTGTTACACACACATGTTAAATAAACAATATTATTTTGTCATTTGTTTTACGGTAGCATGCTTGCATTGCGGTCTGTTCGGATCTAGGTTGTAGGTTTGTTACTTTGTAGTCGCTTTGTAATGGATTGGTCAACCTTGAGTGCAAGCTTTAACGTGATAGACTCATCTACAGTGAGCCATACCAACATCATTTAGTTTGAGAGCAGATCAAATCAGAAAAAAACACAAAAATAAGCAAATAGATAATAAATTTAAAAAAAATAATTTTATTCGGACGCTTTCAGTCCTTCATATTTGAAACCCATTACTCTTACTTTTTATTTTACATTTTTATTTATACATACATATATATTTATATATATAAAAATATATATATATATATATATATGGCCTTCCCTGGAATAGATTTTGTCTTGAAGGGAGCATATGTTGCTCCAAAACCTTTATATACTTTTCAGCATTCATGGTGCTTTTTTAAACATGCAAGTGTCCCACACCATATGCACTAATGCATCCCCATACCATCAGAGATGCTGGCTTTTGAACTGAACGCTGAAAGGGGGGATAGGGGGCGGAGGGGTGGTCTTTTTTCTCTTCAGCCCGGAGGACACAACGCCCATGATTTCCAACAAGAATGTCAAATTTGGACTCGTCTGACCACAGGACACTTTGCCACTTTGCTACAGTCCATTTTAAATGAGCCTTGGCCCACAGAACACGGCGGCGCTTCTGGATCATGCTCAACAATGGCTTCCTTTTTGCATGATAGAGTTTTAGGTGGCATCTGTGGATGGCACGGCGGACTGTGTTTACAGACAGTGGTTTCCTGAAGTATTCCTGAGCCCATTTAGTAATGTCAATGACAGAATCATGCCAGCGAGTTATGCAGTGGCGTCTGAGGGCCCGAAAATAACGAGCATCCAGTAAAGGTCCTTGGCCTTGTCCCTTACGCACAGAGATTTTTCCAGTTTCTCTGAATCTTTTGATGATGTTATGCACTGTCGATGATGAGACCTTCAAAGCCTTTGCAATTTGACGTTGAGGAACATTATTTTTAAAGTATTCCACAATTTTTTTACGCAAGCCTTCACAGGTTGGAGAGCCTCTGGGCATCTTTACTTCTGAGAGACTCAGCCTCTCTAAGACATCCCTTTTATATCCAATCATGTTATATACCTGATGCCGCTTCACTTAATTACTTGCTAAATGTTCTTTCAGCTGATTCTCTTATATATTAATTTCTTTTTCAGCCCTTTTTTGCCTGTGTCCCAACTTTTTTGAGACCTGTTGCAGCCAGAAAATTTGAAATAAGCTCATTTTGTGGATAAAAATGTCAAATGTCTCAGTTTCAACATTTGAAATGTTATTTATGTTATCTATTGTAAATTACATATTGGCTCGTGATCTGAAAGTCATTGCATTTTGATTTTATTCACAATTTACACTTCGTCCCAACTATTTTGGAATTGGGGTTTTATATATATAAATATTCCACAGTAAATGTTGCAGTCAGATATATTATGCTAGTTGCTCATCAGGTTCGAATGTAGAGATTCAGTTGATGCAGCTTCAATGGCACCATGTACGATGTAAGAACCCCGTAATTTGATGGGCACCTCCTCTTGAATATTCATTACATATACAGTTATGTACTTTTTGTATAATTACAATTACTACATAATTTATATGCCTGTGCACAACTTTTCTGCTTATCTGTGGCAAGATGGTTGCCTGTTATAGTGGCTTCGTCAATTCAATCACTGCCTTAATCAGAAAGTGGAGAAAACATTATGCTTTGTATGGGCTTAACCTGCTCTTCAAAACACGAGACATTGTATTGCATTTACTGTGATTTTGACCCCAATAGCACAATGCTATATCGCTTCAACATTTAAAATAGGACACATGTCCCCACGATTAAATTATGATTTGCATTGAATGCATATCAGATAAAAAGTTTTCTTTTGCACTTTAATATAAAGAATCTCTATCTAAAGTCTAAAGGCACATTAAAACTATGTCTGCAAGGGCTGCCAGTCTGGCTCACTTGGTAAAGGCACCGCTTGTGGTGCAGATTGACCTCTATGGCATTGGATCGAATCCAACCAGTGCCAACTGCAGCCGGCAACCTTGTGAGGCCAGTGCATAATTTGCTTTGCAATGCTCAGGGAAATGGGAGGGCAGGGTAGCCTTGCAGGAGAGTTGCTGGCTCAAGCTCCTCAGTGGGGCTTGCCATTCTGACTTGATCTGGAAAGATGAAATTGGGAAGAACCCTGCCATTGGGCTCTTCAGCCCTTTGGGCCCTTAAGCCCAAAATTTCTCCAGGGGCTTTACCCCTGTTTCTCTCTATCCCTCCTCATTTGCAACTGTTCTATCTAACAAAAGTCTCCTTGAAAAAGAGAAACATGTTCTCCATGGCACTTTCCCAGGTTAAATCAAGGTTAGAAAAAATACAGTCGATTTGGGCTAACATAGTTTGTTGCTGAAGTGCCTCTTCTTGGCCATCCAGGAGCTCATCCGTTGCATTCTAAGCTGGCACATGATTGATTTTCTTCTGCCCCTGTTCTATGTTGCGAGGTTTGAAACTGAGTGAAAAGAAGCAGCGAGTTTAGAGAACTGCAATCAGTCTGCCCCCTCCCTAGATGGCAGCAAGAGTCAAATACGAGCATGTTTATACTTGTTTGCTTATACTTGTTGCTTGTTATTTGGACATTTCAGATTCAGGTGGGATTGGAAATACCAAGTGAAAAACAAACAAACAAACAAACAAACACAACAACAAATAAGTAAACAAATAAATAAATAAATGCCTAATTTTAGCTTCCTCTCCCAGAACATTTTCTTACTGTGGAATCTCAGCATTTAATGTGTAAGAGGCAGGAACATGCCCTGGTCGTTTAGCCAAACCATCACAGGGATCACGGACCATACACACACACATACACACCAATGGACAATTAGCCGGACATCCTAATTATTGGAATGTGGGAGGAATCCAGAGTACTTTGAGGAAACCCTCGTAAACACAACTTCTAAAAATTGCACCAGGTGGAAAGGTGGTCAGCTTGGATTTGAACCCATGTTGTCAGGCAACAGCGCCACCCATCCTGCCACCCACGGTGAGGTGTTTATACTGAGACCGTGAAGTTGGGACTGTGATTGGTAACAATCAGCTCAGTGAATGGCCAGTCAGATCAGAAAGGCTGTGAAAAATTCTATGGCCGATGAAACACATTCAAGAGTGCTGAATACCAGGGATGATGGATGCCACTGTATGTATAGATGAGTGACAAATTCAGGGGGAAAACCTGAATAAATGAGTGGACAAACTTGACGAATACAGATGCGTCAGTTTATTTTCCTGGCATGATTTTGGTCCATTTATTTCCTTAAAGGTGGAAGGGTCATCACAAAATGAGTTATTCCAGGTGATCTCCTTTATATCCTGTGAAGAAGCACATCTACCATCATGGGAGTGGTCTCTTCCACAATGACAGTGGCCTGAGCTCCACAAAAAGTTATAGACACTTAAGGAGTTTTGGCTAAGGTGTATTTAAGCTGATCTGGCAGCTTGTGAAAGCCTGACATCTTATTTAGAGGGTTTCTGTTGATTTTTCCATTAATTTTTCACCCATCTGTTCTTTTCACAAATTTCCCATCTCAGTATCTTTGCTGTAATGAAGACATGGAAATACATTTCAGGACCACCTCAGGGTTTTCTTTCTTGTACTACTTGAAGGAAGGTCAGAACAGGCTGCAAAGTGCATGGTTCGAATCTACAAAAAATACTGCATTCAATGCTATTCATTGGCTTCACAATGTTGAACATACTGAATGGAAGCTTGCAGACCATACTGTGGCAGCGCTGGTTTTAGTAAGCAATAGAGCAAAATTGGAAAGCGAATAATGATGTGGACTGTGATGATATTATGGCAGACACCCCGCTCTCCTATCTCCATAAACATGCTCTCTCTGACGCTATCGTCTCCCTCTCGCTCACACACGCACAAACACACAATACCACAATATGATTGGATGCTTGTGTCACAAAGAAAAACAAAGAATGGAAATGCGGGTAATCTTTAACAAGATTGCACAAGAATGTCAGGGTAGCAGCCGCACTCATCACTGTTTCCATAGTGACCACAAAGTGCAGCTGGAAAAGTGAGACTGCCGCGCAATAAAGCGGGCTCTTCTTTTCACATTTATTCTTAGCTCTCAGTCTCAGTGACAGGCGAGGCTTAGGCCAATGACACCCCTTAAGATTCAGTTTTGCTAAAAACAGAGTTTTTGGCTGCAGGCAAATGCCTGTGTAAGCCAACTTCTTCCGATCTTCGGCGTTTGGTCCAGATACAGACACCTGGAGCCTTAATGCCTGTGAGGGCCGATGCATTTGTGGTTGTAATCCCCAATTTGCACCTACACAGACTCTGAAACTGAGGTCCACATCTGCACTTAATTGCAAGACCTTGGCTGATGCCATGTGTCCTAACTATGGTCTCATGTATAACAGCAAAAAGTACATTGAGAACTTTTTGTAGACTCTTAGCTTCATGCTTGCGCAGTGACACAGTCATTGGATCAGGCTTCCCATTGCCAGGGGTTTTTTTTTTAATCATTCAATGAGGCTTACAATGTCCAATACGTGTCTCATGGTAATGGATGGTTTACTGTACATTTATGTAACCCACTGTGATGACTATTGAAAATTAGTGACATTGTGTCTGTAGGACAAATAAAATGGTGAATTGTGTAGAGATCATGAAGATACAAATAAGGCTCACAATGAGAACAGTCGAGGTTAGTCTTCACACGTGCCCTGTTTTTTGTGTACAATTGTTCACAGCCAATTGGCAGGGCTATAATGGCCTTTTGTTGCGGGAGATCAGGACAGACAATGGACAGGCTTTAGACCGAAGTAAGGGAAGCATTGTGAAGATTGGCACAGCAATGTTTTAGGACACTGAGAATGCTGAGCAAATTTAATCTGGCTGGGATTAACAGCTCTGTTCATCTGTTTAGTGGCACAGGCCACCCACATTTTGTTTGATTCAGCCTACGCAAGCCGTTCCAAAGCTCCAATCAGCACTTTCTCCCTTCGACCAGAGCGGCTTGCAGTCAGACTCCACTGAAATCTTTCAAACCTCCTCCATTTTACATTATTCAAGGAATGACCAATAGCGTTGGTAGAGCTTTGAGGCCACCGGACATAACAATTTACATATAATGACTGTAATGTACACAAGCCAGTCAGAGTTTACATGTGGTCAGTATAATACCAGGTAAATCCATCTGGCAAGAGAAGTCACATATTTTTTGTATACATGTGCAGTCAAGCCACCTGGCCCCAGATATTTCTTGAACTAGATGTCGCCTCAGTTGCACATGTTGAACGTGCTCTTAGCTGTCTCTCTCTAGACAGTGTGGTTGCCAATTTACTACAGCATTGCTGCAGAAGAAGGAATGATATAGAAAAGACCAGTAAAAAAAGACAGCAGTGATTTGTAAATCATCTTGTACCTGCATTAAAATGGAAACAGTTTAAATATTAATTTTGATTTACCATCTGAACTTAATTTTTGGTTGGAAATACATGGTTATTTTGAATTTTATGCCAGCAACACATTCCAAAATGATTTGAACAGGGAAATATAAGACTTGGAAAGTATTGGAATGTGAAAAATTGAGTGCACAGGTGCTGAACAGGTGATGCTTTCAGACCTACATTTAAAAAAAATCATCAATAAAAAGTCCAATTCTTTATAAGCAATGTGTGGTCGAGGCTTGTGACTATGATTGAATCATAAAACTATTTAAAAGCATCAAAAAAAACAGAACAACACCCTCAAATGTGCAAAATATGTGACGGTCCACAGGAAGGCTGTATAAGGGATTTTTTACGTTTTAAATAAAACTGTTTTTCTATGTTTAGTACATGGTAAGGGATCATCAGATGCACTTAACTCAATTTGACCAAAATATCCCTTATACACCCTTTTCCTGTGGACTGTCACATATTCTTATTGGCATTTAAGATTTCTGCGTATGGGATGAGCTTGCAAATTAATACTGAGTTCCTCTTGATGGCATTGGACTAAAAACTGACATGATTTTTTATTGGATATAACAACATGGGCTGGGACTACTTTGGAAAATCTTTTCCATTAAACACCATTCATTATTGCATTCATTAATGCCAGTGAAGGCTGTACCATTAACTAGGGGAGCCTTGTCTCAAAAATGTCCAAAAACACTGCTGTGTTCCCTGGGCTTGAATTTATCTGAAATGGACTAAAGTCCAGTGAAAGCAAGTGCTGTTGTTGGACCAGTGACTCTTTCAATCTGTTCATGGTAATAATTGACTTTGTGTTGTCTGTGCCAAAGAAGAAAAGGACCATCCCTGTTGTTTCTGACATAAGGTCAAAAGCCATTGTTTGTCGTTTTACTTTGGTGTGTTAGCATCTTTGCGTAGGAAACATGAATATCTGAGTGGGTGCCGTTGGAGCTAAAAAAAAAAAAACATTAAGCATTTTTGTGTCACACATGGTTTTCTTGATAATGTCTTTTCGGGGACGCCCCTGCGTATTTCATCAAAAAAAAAATGGAATGCCACATTCAACATGTGTTACGACATTGTGATCGTTATCGGACAGCAAGGCTGCTTGACTGGCCTACCCGCAGTCCAGACTTGAGCCTCGTTGAAAATATGCAATTTTTAAAGACCTTGAATATCTGTTGAAGATGTAAACCATTTGAAGAATCCTTCAAAAATGAAACAACTGGTGTCCTCATTTTCCCAAACAATTACTTCGAGGGCTGTTAAAAGACAAAGTGATATAACAAAGTGGAAAACACACCCGTCTCAACTTATCTGGAATGTTGAAAGCATAACATTTGGAATGAGCGCTTTTCTTCTGAAAAATAAGGTAGAGAAAAAAACATTAATGATCTTGTCTTTGCAGAATTTTCACTTAAATACATTTCAAGGATATTTTATAAATAATTGTATTCTACCTTGGTTCGCATGTTTCATATAGTCCCAACTTTTCAGAAATGGGGTTTTGATCAATAGCAAGCTCCTTCAAAGTGAGAATAATTCACCTTATGTCCTTGTGCTTTACACATCATGGGACACAGAGGAGCAAATATGCATTTTTAAAATCACTTAAGAATGTGGTGATGCCTGCTCCAGCTTAAACGCACTCTTTGTGAAAAAAAAATTCCAAAAACTAACTTACTTGTTTTCCATCTGATAGCCTCAAGGGCCCATAAATAAGAAACCCTACATGGCTGGTAATCATCTTTTCTGTGTGCAGGCAGTTAAAGAATTATGAATCTGCTGTAACTTTTTCATCTATGCCAATGCTTAACAGAGAACCTACAGGTCAGCTGACAATTTAAGTCACTGGTCTCTAATTTCTTGGCGCAGCGCAGGGTGGCGCAGCGTGGCGCAGCCCACGCAGTGGTAATTTCGTCTGGTGCAGCCTGCGCAGTGGTAATTTCGTGTAGTGCAACAGCATACGCAGCTACTTTGGCAATTTGGTAGACGGACGTGCGCCGAGATGGGTGTGGCGGTATAGTAGAGGGAGGTGTCACATATTCATCATGACGCAGTGACAATTTCATGGCAAAAGGCTCCGCCGAAAGTGTGCAGAGAGCTCGCCAGCTCCAACCTGGTTTACTTTCTGTGCAGTGGTAATTTGGCTGACCGGCGCATAGTGCGCACACATCACCGAAACCTCACAGGCAGGTTTCCAGAATATCAGGCGCATTTCAATGCAATAAATAAAGCAACCACTATTTGATGTAACTATGTGAATCAGGACATAAATTATAGTATCTACCTAGCCGGCACACGACCGACCTTCAACGTTGAAATATGGTTGAAATTATGCCAGTTGTCATTTCAACGTTGAAACGCTATTGAAACAATGTTTAACTCTGATGGTTGTAAAAAGGTTAACAAAATGATTTCAAATCAACACTGAAATTTGAACAAAATTTGTTTCAACGTTGAAACAACGTTGAAACAATGTTGAAAAAAGTTGAAAAAATGTTGTCAAATCAACATTGATTCATCTTTCAAAATCAAAACATAATTCAACGGTGATTCAACTAAGATCCATGACGTTGATTCAACAATGAAAAAACGTTAAAATGCCAGCTGGGTACATCGATTGTCTTGATGTCAGATCAAAGGCGGTTGGCACGCATAGTGGAAACTCGACTTGGCTTAATCAACGCAGCTGAATCTGTGATGCAAACTAACGACTTCACATCTTTCTCAGCCAACCACAAACTGCCTCGGCATCAGGTAGTGCCGAGTATATATATACGTGTGTATTCGCGTCTTTGCATTGACTTTGAATGTAATCAGTCGTGCGAAAAAAAATTAATTTCGCGGACAGTGTGCAAAGCGGCTTTACTGAGCATAGAACGCAAGCATTATATAGGCCTATATAATGCTTGCGTTCTATCTCAAAAAGTTAGCTACTGACGCGGGGTTTTATTTTTTCAAGACGATTGATATTCAAAGTCAATGGAAGGACGCGAATACACATGTGTATTCGCATCTTTGCATTGACTTTGAATGTAATCTGTCGTGCGAAAAATTCGTTTCGCGTCCAGTATGCAAGCGGCTTAATAGGCCTACTGTTATTATCACTTAGGTTTTATCGTTTTTAGTGGGGGAAAGGAATACAGCCTGATTGCTATGATCTCGTACTGAGTTAAGATCGCATATTGAAAATAAATGTGTAACGTATCTTGCATTGTTGTCCAAGCATGTTAATCCCAAAATTTTAAGCAGCAGCAGGGTCTAATAATAGGAACACGCAATCTCTTCCCAATTATGCAGGCAGAAGAAATAAATGAGCAAACGTCGTATTTCATTGCAACTTTATCAGTTTGAATGATCTGACTTAGTTTCGTTTTGAAATTCCATTCAAGTTCGCTAATGGTAATAATTTGCGAATGCCCAAGCTAGCCAGCTAACTCATATTCGTAATGCTTAATATAGACATAAGTGGTGCAGAAAATATGCCTGAAGCAGCAAAGTAAAATGCAACATTAACGCATCATGCAGATATATGCTTCTTTATTCCAACATTTTAAAGGTGAGAAGAGGAGCTTATTTGATTGGTGAAGATTTGACTCGGCTGTGTTAAACCCACTCACGCCTTCTCTCCTCCCTCTTTGCCACTTGCGCCGGCAGGAGGGGACAGAGGCGGGACAGAGGAGTACGTGCGCCCGGCTGCGTCAGGCACGAAATTGCAAAATATGCCTGGATACACCCCGTTGGCACGGCGCTCCCCCCATTCGCCGCGCCGGCGCCTGGTATTTAGAGCCCACTGTCTTCAGGGGAAATGGGAGTGATTGGTCGTCCTTATATCACCAATCGATTTTGATGAAGGTTCCCTCCATCAAAACAGCAAAAGACTAGGAAATCCCGATTTTCATATGAAATGCCTCTTTAACAAGCATATTCATGTCCTGAAACTGATATTTGTTATGAACTCCTTCCCTGTCCTAATTGCCATCTGTGCTATGCAAGCCTGCTTTGATTGCAAAGAGTATTGTATGTTATTACATCATATAGGTGACAGCATAGAATTGTGCCTTCAACAGTTCCATTTTCTTGGATCAAGACATGTCAGTAAATTTTGGCTGCAAGATCCTATAATACAATGGCAGAAATACTAAGGGAACTACAAAAGTTAACTGGATTGCTGGGGTTGTTCCTGCCAAAAAAAGTTGCTTTGGTTGCTTGGCTTATTCATCCCAGGGAATGATACAGAAGTTTGGGATGTATATTTTGCCCTTGTTGTGTTGCAATGATGGTAAAAACTTGCAGCTTATATCAGCATTTATTTTTCCAGGTTTAGACTTCATACCCTTGCACACCCAGCCATCCATCCATTATCTACACCACTACTTTCTTACTAGGGTCGCAGAGAAGCTGGAGCCTATCCCAGCTGGCTGGGCAAAAGGCAGGGACATACTCTGAATCGCTCACCAATTTATCGCAGGGTGCACACACCATTCACGCACACTCGTACAAATGGGAAATTAGAGTCTCCAATTGCCTGGCATACATATTTCTGGACTTTGGGTGGAAACCAGAGTACCAGGAGGAACCCTCACAAGCACACGGAGAACATGCAACCTCTAGCAGAAAGGCCCAAGGTCAGATTTGATCCCTCTACCGTCTTCCTGTCAGGTAGCAGTGCTACTGACTGCACCCCCGTGCCACCCCGCGCATGCACAATGCACATTTAATTGAAAGCTTTCTAAGATAATTATGTCAGTCACTGACAGGCTTTGTACATTAAAGCTTTATTATTTTCTCACAATTTTAATAGATTTTTTTTTAAGTTGTCACACTGTAGCCTACCTAGGTAAGTTTGATCGTATCATGTTAGTCATGGTTTCACAGTTGTAAGTGAAAGTCTATATCGTCAAAAGCCAGCGTTCAATAATGTGCTTAATTGTCATTGGCCAAATTTCATTTGGAGTGGCATTCCTACTGGGCGATTGCTAGGCGTCGAATACTACCGCATTTGTCCTGAGAACCGCTAAGTAAAATTTAACCTTCACTGAGCTCAGTGCCGTGGTCGAGTACCAGCCCGTCTTTGAGCATGCACAGGCTGCTTGCTGATCGACTTTATGAATGAAGGGGTGTGGCAGTGATGGTGAGTGACGGCGAAGTGGGCGGCCTTGTCTCACTGAACAAGAGCTGATACAACTGGGCGCAGCAACCTCAGAGGCAACGCCACCAGAGAAGCCAGGGCCGAACTCTCCGGGAAAATAATGGTGAGATGACAGTCTCGCTTTGCAAACAGACAATGCGGGAATTGAATGCAAATATAATAGGAAAAAAAATGGAAGAAATCACATACACATTTGGAAGGGCTTCGTTGAAAGAAAGGATTGTTTTGTACGTATCCGATGTATATCGTTGATGAATATTATTAAGAAAAGTAATCAGTATGCTATCAATAGTTTAACCGGCTGCTTTTTGCAGAGCTTTTGTTGGGTAAGCAGACAGGCGTGATTAATTTATGCTAAATTGTTGGCCGTTGACAATAGTCTGTGCTATATAAGCCAACATCATTGATCCCCGCGAGTCAGATAATAAAGCTTACACGTGCTATTACAATTATGTGTGCTGGAACTCTGAAATAGGCCTAATTTAAATCAACAATCCCCTTTGTGAGAAGAGTCAAATTAACTCGCCCCTATAAGCACCTTCTGACGAAGAAACAATGAAAAAAAAAAACATGGGAACTCGCATCAGCACCATAACACAAACACATACACACTAATAATCAACCACCCTCTGCTAAAATGTCGTTTTAAAATTTGGCGTGTTCAAGCATTGCATTCTTCTTTCAACATAGCAACTGGGACGGTGGATGATCAGCAGTGTTTGGCCACAGTGGTCTGCGAACGTCTGAGCTGGATTGCGACAGTGGAAAAACCACTGATGAATGGGTCAAGTTCCATCGACCTGAACGCAAGGTAGCAACGGAGTTGGTGCAAGAGTGATCGCGGGTTCTTGACGCTGAATTCAAATGCGTAAGGAGCAGAGGAAATACGACTGGAGTCGTGGATGTTGAAAGGAAGGGAGGAGGAAACACCGAAGGATTGTATATGAAGCCGTGACTATTAATTTTGACAACGATTTCTAAGGCGAATTACTGGTTGAAGGTAAGCCAATGACGTGAAAATTTTCTTACGTAGGGAAGGTTTGCCCCACCCACGGCCATCTTATTCAGTCTTTTAGCACAAATGGACATTATGACATCCACACTAATGATATGAAATCAGTTTACCAAAAAGCTAGCAGCAAACAGCCTCCACGTCGTATCCTTATTAGTTGGCAACATTAATAGCCTAATTAAATTAATAATCCGACAATACCATAGCCTAATTTATAAAGTAAGGCTGAGTTTCGTCCTGTTTGTTATTATCGTTACTATTATTTATTTATTTATTTATTGCAAATTTGAGGATGGTCGGCCTTTTTCCAGTTTTATAACAAAGAGGTAGACTTTCATGTTCAATAGGTGACCTACGTGATAGAAAAAAATGGAAAATAAATAAATTGGTGAGGAACTTTGCCATTAAATGTCGATTTAAGAAGAATTGCTCGTATAGGCCTATTGCTTATACTTCTTCTTCTTCTTCTTCTTCTTCTTCTTCTTCTTCTTCTTCTTCTTATTATTATTATTATTATTATTACTTCTAAAATAAACAATTAATTATGTGTAAATTTTTATTAGCTCATTTAGACTCTCCCATTCATAAAATCTAAAGATATGCAGTTGCCTGTCCACAGTAAAAGGGCCAGAGTAAAATCAACTCTTCTGGAGTCACATTAACCTCACTATAGCAATAGTTGGCTCAGACAGATAAGGTAAGCATCAATATAACTCCGTAAGAGTTGATTTAACTCAAAACATTTATTGCATAATAAAAGGAAACAAAGTATGGTTGAGCATAAAATCTTAATTCTTAGGACCCTGCTGATGCTATCAGGTACATTTAAGAAGCCATGTTTTTAATGTGACTGCAGTAATGAATTATATTTCATTTTGTTTACTTTATATTTTTCTAAACATTGTCTTATTATACAGTTTGAGTTTAACCATAGTGATGTCCAATAGTAACAATATCACCATACATGTTCCGGAGACCATTGTTTTAGCCACTATGTTATGGAAATTTGGCGTACAAAGGAAGCCTGAAATACCCTAATAGCAGTAAGAAAATAACTCTAAGCAAATGTTCTTGGATCATTTATGCATAATAATTATCAATCATTTTTCATTGATCTGTATGATTACATGCATGTTGAATTCCCATAATTTGGTTATTGACATCCCTCCATGTTATAGTACTAATTTTATAATGTACAGAGCAAAAATTTTATTTCAAGAATTTCAGACATTGTGATTATTAACAGTGTGAAATGAGAGCTTTGGGATTACATTTAATATGGCTCTTCTGCAGATCATTAAAGCGATTCAAATGAGTATATACTTTTTTTTTTTGCAGCCAATCAACTGAAAACAGTCTTTGTCATTGTAGGGAAATGAAAGATATCAAGGATAATTTTTCAAATTGCCCCATTTTGCGTCACTGTGGTGAAATTATTTCCTTTTATTCTGGAGTGTCCTCTTCAATAATTTTAAGTGTTCATGTGCATGTTAACCAAAGATGAATGTAAACTTGCACTGAAAGAATGTTTCCATTCCACCGTCCTCAAACTTGTATTTCTTTTATCATAATTAGAATTAAGACCATTCACTTTCTCAGAACACTCTGAGGCTTGTTTGTGTATGAAAGCAGTTCCAGGGAATCTGTTGCTAGCTGGAAGAGTCCAGAGCCCGGCTGTTCCTACGCAGCTGGAAGCCATACAAGACGGCATGCCTTTCTATTGAGCAATATCTCCCTCTGAATACCCCAATACGGGAAGAGAGGGGAGCGATGTCTGCATCGTTCTCTTGGCCAACAATCAGAGATCTTTCTTAGTATGAACATATCAAAGATATGCCTATAGTAGGCAAGATAATAACACGCATAGATCCAGCAGTAGATCTGAGTGCTCATTGGAAAACTCACAGTGCATAGACCAGTTGTGGAATTCAGTTTTGAAAGGAAACTGGCTTAGAGAGCGATGGAAGTGAGACGGCTTACGTTTTTTTCCCTCCTATTCTTGCTGGTGCTCCTGTTGCTGTTCAGCAGTGCGTCCACGGACAAAAAAGCAGGGTGAAAGTTAGGGCAAGCACAGCCCCTTGGAGGAGAGGACTGAGAGAAAGAGCTGGGATTTGTTCAATAGTCCAGATAGGGGTTTGGGATGGAGGTATAGAGGCTGGTAAACCACTCGAGGGATGGATATGAAGTGAGGTTTGGTGCTAGGGGAGTAAATTCTCTGTTGAAAACATCTCTCAGGGTTCCTTGGTGCACCTCTTAAATACCTATGTTCTCCTGACATTGCGCACATTGCATTGCCTTTCCCTCAAAATTTGGGGAGACCTAGAATGGAATAAAGCCTTGTCTTCGATGAAATGTAGGATGGGGGAGCACAGAGGTTGTCAGATTAAAAACATTTTACCTTCGCCGTCTCATAGGTTGACATGGCCATGGTTTATATACTGTATGCACACTTGCTAGCATGGAGTTATGTAAGTATTTTGACTTGTACACACTTTTAACATTTTGGCCTTGTAATTTAGCAAATTTGATCTGAAAACAATGTATACCTGGTTGAAGTAGAGACTGCCAGCTTTAGTTTGTGAGTATTTACATTAATATTGTATGAACCATGTCACTGTTATAAACTGGCAGCTTTTTTTCCAGTGATTTTAACTGTAATAATACAATCAATTTATAACAGAGTTTCCATGTACGTTAACTGTAAACCACAGCTAAATGCGCGCAGTACTCTACTTACAGTTAAAATAACAAGGAGAAAATGCATTAATTAAAATGTTAAATTCAGTCAATTTATAACCATGTAGATATTTCAGCCCTTTAACAAAGTGTCCTTGTCCAAAGACAGACAGACTGCAAATAATGTGCATCAGGAGGAGTGTACTCTCTTGCATGAGCTGAAAGTCCCATACATCCATCCCCAAATGTGGCATAGTTTTACTCCAGACAGCCAGGGTACAATTGTGTGTACTGGCTCCAGGGTGACAGTAAGGTCTACATATTACACAAGTCATATTGACCTACTGCTGCTCACATATAGCCTAAGCCTGCTGAGAGCAAAGACCTCTGGTTCAAAGTCATATCTTCTGTTGACCATCTTGTATCATTACATAAGGCATAACTAGCAACTACATTTGTGGAAGAAAAGGAGGCTCCAGTAAACATATTCTCCTCAGTGATGGTTGTGCTTTATTATGTAGTATTTTTTTACTGAGTAGTTAAGTTCCTTTTTCTTTCCATAAAAATGTGGCTTCGCTCATTGTCTTTTTTTTTTTCACAGTGTGCTGAGGAGTATGGTGTCGCAAATATTAGCACTGCCGGCTCACACCAGGAAGGTTCCGGATTTGATTCCAGTCTGGGATTTTGAAACAGTGTGTTTCAAAGGTTTAATTGGAAAAGACGGGTCTAACAGCTAGATGGAGGGGGATGGTTCTCAAAGTTAACTATCTCTAGGTTGTTAGGTACAGTGGGGACCGCTATAAAGGTGGACTGGACTGATTTTCCATAACATTGATTTCAAAGTCAGGACTTCAGCTAGGCCACACAAATAATAATTTTTGATCTTTTTAGCTATTTGAAATTGGACTTGCCCTTGTGCTTTGGATTGTTGCAGTGCTGATTCACCCAATTTTGCTTGAGTTGCTGATTATGGACTAATGATTGGAGCTTGTTCAGGGTTTTACAGTGCTAGGCACTTTAATTTAATTATGCCAAGTCAGAAAGGTTCTGAATCAGCAAAGAACTGCTATACTATTGCAGTAACACTACCACATTTGACTGTTGGTTTGATCTTCTGATTGTGGAATGCTATGCCAGCTTTAAACCAGATGTAATGGGACTCATATCTTTCAAAAAGTTCTGCAGTTGACTTGGCTTGCGTCATCGTATGTTCATCTGCATCGACCCATCAAGCCCCCTAGTCAATGACAATGAGTGATTATATTGGATAGGGGGCGAGGGTTTGTGGGCATGTAAATGGATATTTCCTATACACTGTCTGAATTTTATAAGGCTAGGCTGTATTTAAATATGAATTACATTATTAACCTTTCGTAATTGGCCGAATAATTCAGAAATTTCAGAGTATAGCCTCGACTCCTACGTCATGCCACTTCATGTTTTTACCAAGAGAAGACATTCCTTGCATGTGCAGTAATCAATGTACAGGTCAGGTGAGGACTGAGCGATTTTATTTATTTTTTCATGATGACTGTTTGTATTCTAATTTACCTTCATTTTAATTTATTCCTTTTTATAATTCAAACTTTATAGGCATAATTTAAATGGGCTTATAGGCGGCTCTTTCAGCTGCTGTTTAAAAAGTGTGTTTATTATTTAAAAACCAAAGAGTAGGCCTACCAACTTCTGACTGTAATCATAGCTCATATTTGCTTGTCTATTTCGTTATCATCATTTTAGTGTATGATTGTAATAAAGTAGCAGACCCCGTGTTGGATTGAAAACTCTGGAGTTATATTGCAGTCTGGATGAGCAAATACCAAGACATTTTAAATGATTAGCATTGTCAACCATTGAAAAAGCATGGCAAGCCAAAATATTGCAGCTAAGCCTGCATGCATTTTGAGTAACCTGTTAATGAGGCCTGGATGAAATTTGTTCATTGCCTTGTGGTCTAGACAGATGGTAACAGCAAATTATCCAATGTGATATCCAATTTGGCACCAAATTATCCAATGTGATTGTACAGTCGTTACGCTGAATAAGAAGATGATTGACGGATGCGGTCATAGGCTACAGCACATACTTGACTCTGTTGTGCTGAACAAGATGTCATCAATATTATGTGAAATATAATTTGTTTAATAAGGCCATTATGTAATGATGGTTTGTTCCACTGAGGTCTAAACAGAAGGTAACAACAGCATGATCTGTTCTCCCCAACCCCGATAAATTGTGCAGTATAAGCAGAACATTTTTAAAATTTAACATATAAAAAAGTTTAAATGTGGCTTAATGTCCCAAAACAGTGATCAATAATTTCTCTCTGACATCTCATCAGAAACATGTCCACTTGTTAAAAAAATGAATACCAAAATCCTGAACTGCTACAGGAGTAGCCCTGTGGTCCTTTTCTCACGTTAAAGGTATACTGAGAAGGATTTTTCAGTTGCAATTTGTGATCATAACGTTGGCGCCACCTTCCTAGGTCAATGACTCTGGGTTGGCTCGTCCTCCCTGGCTCAATGACTCTAGGGGCCTGATTTACAAAGACCTTTAGCACCTGCAAAATCTTTTTTTTCTTTTTGCCATTGCCAAAACCAGAAACCTTGCCACTGATTGGTGCAAGGCAAGTACCCTGGCCAGTCATGGGCAATGTTATTGTTTTTGCACGGGCAAAAAGATTTAGCATGTGCTAAAGGTCTTGGTAAATCAGGCCCTTGGTGCGCTATGCTGGTGTGCTGCGTTATGTTTCGCTCTCATACCCTGGATGCTGAAACTGGCTGGGGGCTACATATCCACTGCCTACAGGCTGATGCCCGGAAATTTTCTGTACAGAAAAAAATAAGAAAATTCAGGGAGACGGCAGGGTCTACTCAGTATACCTCTAAGCATTTCTGTCTATGCCTATTAGCCTATAAGGAAAAAGCCTAATGTGGCTTAATTTTCCAAAAAAAGCATCCAATAATCATCAAATTTCTCTTGGACATCTATTGTCTTAAACACTTCCACCTCCCAAAAATCAAAAGTTTTGGTGTAGCTATTAAGTCTGGTAGATTTTTCCTTTGCCTATAGTGGGCAGAAATGTTGATGGCAGCACTTAATGTTATGTAATCATCAATAAATTCCTTAGATTTTAGGTTTGCTATTTTGACAGGAAATGCTGCATACTGGAATGTTTCTGAAAAGAGATGCCCAGAGACATTTGGTGATCATTGATTGCTGTTTTGGAACATTCTGTCACTGTAAGCGTTTTTTTTACATTAAGAGTTTTAGAATGTCTTGTTAAATGATGCACCAAAGTGTAAATTTGTGGTTGGCAATGGATGAATGAATTAAAGTGAATTGCGGCACACAAGGAACAAGGGGCCGCATGGCTCAGGAGGTAGAGCGGGTGGTCTAGGCTAAAGGTTCCTGGTTCAATCCCCGGCTCCTCCAGAGAACATGTCGAGGTGTCCTTGAGCAAGACACTGAACCCCACACTGCTCCTGATGTGCAGGTTGGTGCCTTGCATGGCAGCCTCTGCCATAAGGGTGAATGAGAGGCTAATTTGTAAAGCGCTTTGGGGTCATGTCATGTGACTAGAAAGCACTATATGAATGCAGTCCATTTACCAAGTAATGGTTTCATAAATATAGGCCTACATGTATATACTCCTTAAAAATTACTATGGCAGTGTTTTTCTGGACCAAAGAAATAAGAGCTGTTGAGCATCGGCAGATAGATTGGAATTGCTGGTTGATTTAGTTCATCATCAATTCTCAATTAAATTGACAATCGGCCCAAGCCAACTTTTGATTCATCAGTGCCAGAATATTACTCTCAATATACCATCAAGGTGTATTCTAACAAATGTGACACAAACCTTTGTGTTCCTCTTGATTAGCAATGCTTTTTGATCAGCTACTTTCTCGAGGATACCATTTTCGCCCTATCTTTTTGTAATGGTGGAATTATGGACGCTGACCTTTACTGAGCCAAGGGAGACCAGCAGTTTTTTAGATCTTTGTATGGGTTCTTTGACAAGCTCCAAGATGAGTCATTGATGTGCTCTTGGATGAACTTTGGTCAGCCAGCTGCCCCTGGGTAGATTCACTAGGATTCCAAGTTTTCTTCTTTGGGAGATAATGGCACTCATTGTGGTCACTGAAGTTCCTGAGTCTTAAAAATGGCTTTTTAATCCTGTCTAGATTGATGTATTTCAATCTGCCATTCATGTTTTCTCCAGAATCTCTTTTTCAAATGGCACGCGGCAAGCCCTTTCAGCCTATTTCACTTGAGGGAGGTTCGATTTAAGTGATGTTTACATTCAACAGGATTGGCAGTAAACAAGTGTTGATGTTTCTAATTTTTCGCAATTACCACTTAAATTAGGCAAATTAGCTGAATGAGTAACTAAGCGGACAATTACTTTTTCACACGTGACCAGTTGGTGTTGGATAACTTTCTGAATAAATGAAATGATAGTTTAGATCTGAAACAATTAAACGCGACAAACATGCGAAACTAGCAGAAATTGGGAAGAGGGCAAAAACATTTTCTCAGTACTGTAAGCATAAAATAAACATGGAAAGCACCCACATTCTCTTTCATGCTTAATACATTTCTGCAATAGCAGCATTAGCATCTGCTGTTCATACAAGCTGTTTCTTTTTTTTTATCTGATGAAACGCATTCACACAAGCTGTTATTTACCTAAATAACATTAATGTGTGATGGTGGCTGTATTACACTGTACAAAATATCCTCTCACATACTTTTTTTTAGGGGGAGGGAGATGCTATGATTTCTTGCTTGAGGCATTCAGGTAGAGCTTAGTTCCTACTTAAGACTTTGTTTTATGGACACACGTAAAGCCAAATACTATTTTCAATGGAGATTCTTCAATATAACCTCCACTAAGACCAAGACAAAGATAAATCTGCAGCTTACAAACTGAAGTGGCTTAATTCCTGAGTTTTCATTCACGCATGAAACTTAACTGGAAAAATTACGCAGCATTTTACAGTATGGCAGCTTGTGTGAAACAGGATGCTGTATGGGATTCAACAAAGCAGCATCTCTGCTGACATAATAGAACCAGTAAACCTGACTTGCCCAATAGATTGTGGAGGCATCTGTTTTTCCTGGAATTCCTTGTTTGATTCCTTATCAAGTGGAAGCCAGCAACATCTGGGATAGCCTCTGAGTTCTGATGGTGAGGAGTGTCTCTTTTGGTGGACAGAGCCCAATCCTCAGTTCATTTCATGCTGCCCTCAATTTTTGGGTCTTTTGTTGGGGAATTGCTGGTGAGTGCTGTCAATCATTGCAGCTTCAAAGCTAGATTTTAGTACCAGAACGAGGTTGTCTATGAGAAGGAATTGGGTTTGTTGGCAGGGAGTTCGTCCCAATGGGGTATATCAAGCCAAGGGATTCTGCTCTTAGGCTGCCAGGTTCCTGATTGCATTTAATAAAATCCTGCTGTACAGCTCCAACTTGTCGACATGGATTTAATTAAATGAGAATTAAGAGGCGCTGTGACTTTCCCCGGGTATACCCAATTTCACAACAGCTGTGAGGGGGTGTAAGAGAGTTAGAAAAGAAAAGAAAAAAGCAGAGGTAGGGTGGGAAAGTGAGAACTGTTCAACATTTTCCTGAAAAAAAAAGTATCTTGAACAAAACAATGTCTGCTGCTTGATTATTTTGTTGTGTGAGTAAAAATATTAAAATTATATTTTTTTATTCAATTTTTTATTTTGCCTCTCAGAGGGGGGCAGGTGGAGAGAGCCAACATGACAGAGTATGTAGGCTGGTATCCCAGTGGGAGGAAGGCACTCAGATATTTGAACAAGATACGATCCAGACAAAACTGGGTAGATCACTGATTTCTCTCTTTCCCAACTTGCAATCGTGTGATCAATGTACGCGGTTTCATACTCACCAGTATGCTATGCTAACAAAGAACGAGGTTCCCTTGTCACGTTCCTCACCTATAATGAGGAGTATGAACTTTGTGATATCATACACGAGGCATCAATCTTTACAACTGCTGTTGCTATCTTTGGCAAACAGAGCAATCTGAAGCTACTGTATAAGCTGGGCCCTTGTATGATGAAAAGCATGCACCAGGTCAAAAGAATTGAAATCAGATCCTCCCAGATATACTCCAAAGAACCATCTACAATATAAACAGCATACAATATGAGAGAAACATGAAACAAAGAGTGACAAAAACCTTAAAACAAATATTTTTTCGGAGAATTATCAATTGAATTGTCTCTGAGTAGTACAGCAGAATTACAGACTGTGTCACTACGCCAAACTGTAGGCTGGAGGTATGTTGGAGACTACATGCAGCGCAAGTTTTTGCATTCAGTACATACCTTAGTACATACCTCCTTTGTTGTCTATTATCACACTCAGTCATGGATAAGAGGTGATAATATGCAGCGTTTTATTTTTCAAATTAAAATGTTTATATTTTGGGAGTGTTTTTTTTTTTAATTCCGCAGAACATAAATAACAGAACCATGTAGCGGCATGGCTCAGAAGGTAAAGTGGGCGGGCTAGGAAGCCAAAGGTTCCTGGTTCGATCCCCGGCTCATCCAGAGAATATGTTGAAGTGTCCTTGAGCAAGTCACTGAACCCCACACTGCTCCTGATGTGCAGGGTGGCGCCTTGCATGGCAGCAGGGTGAATGTGAGGCATAACTGTAAAGTGCTTTGGGGTCATGTCATGTGACTAGAAAGTACTATATAAATGCAGTCCATTTACCATAAACTCAAGTTGAGTATCATTTTGGTGATTGCTGTGTTTATGCCAAAATGACTCCTGTGAACGCTTGGCCAGGAACTGCCCTGTCTGTGTGTGTGTGTGTGTGTGTGTGTGTGTGTTAGGGCTGCCAGAAATCAATATATTAGGTCTTTATCTTGGTTCTCAGTTACGTAATTATGAATGTTTAGCTCAGAGCAAAACACAAAACTAGCTATCACTTGTTAAGAGGGAGTGTGGTGCTTGAATTTCTGAATTTATTTTGCAGTATGATTGTGTTATGTCTGCATGTGATGTGTTAGGAGCAGTTCTCCCCTTTCCTGCTTGGCCCAAAGCATTATCCATCTTTTTCTCTCCTGTTTGGAAAGTCTGTATCATGGCCCATCCCTGCAAACCCCACTGACAATTCAGAAGATTTCAGACAAGGCATGTCCTCTCCTCCAAAGGATGCAATGCTAAGCTTCTCTCCTTATTACACCCCACTTCTCTAAACAGGCTTGCTTAGACATGAGTCAGAGGTGAACTTTACTCAGCAAGGTCCTGTGAGTGACCCATCAGTCCTTCTGTGACACCAAAGCAGAATTCTTTTATTGGAGTGCAAGGAATCAATAATTTCCATATCACATAAAGAACTTGACTACTTAAAAAAACTGGAATTTTATTTTTCCACGAGTTTAACACATGCATCTAAAATGTGTAATGTCTGGAAAGAGAAGTGATAGAAAAAGAAACCATTGCTGTAAAATTTTCATTTGGACAATGTGATTAAAAGAAAAAAAAATTATATACACACACACCGTTGTATAAGAGCAGTTGGGTAGTTCAGTTGGTGACACTTGGTAAAAGTACAACCCCAATTCCGAAATAGTTGGGACAAAGTGTAAATTGTGAATAAAATCAAAATGCAATGACTTTCAAGTCACACCAGCCAGTATTTTATTCACAACAGAACAGAGATAACATAGCAAATGTTGAAACTGAGAAATTTTACAATTTTATCCACAAAATGAGCTCATTTCAAATGTGATGGCTGCTACAGGTCTCAAAAAAAGTTGGGACAGAGGCCTGTTTACCATGGTATAGCATCCCCTCTTTTTAACACAGAGTGGAGGCATCCGGGCATTGAGGAGACAAGTTTCTTGAGTTTAGCCATTGGAATTTGATCCCACTCTTGTTTAATACAGGCTTCCAGCTGCTGGAGAGTTTTGGGTCTCCTTTGATGGACTTTTCATTTAATTATGCGCCAAATGTTTTCAATCGGTGAAAGATCAGGACTGCAGGCAGGCCAGTTCAGCACACGGACCCTTCTACTATGAGGCCATGCTGTTGTAATAGCTGCAGTAAGTGGTTTTGTATTGTCCTGCTGAAATACACAAGGCCTTCTCTGGAATAGATATCGTCTGGAGGGGAGCATATGTTGCTCTAAAACCTTTATATACCTTTCAGCATTCATGGTGCTTTTTAAAACATGCAAGTGTCCCACACCATATGCACTAATGCATCCATCCCCACACCAGAGATGCTGGCTTTTGAACTGAACGCTGATAACAGGAGGGATGGTCTTTCTCCTCTTTAGCCCGGAGGACACGACGCCCATGATTTCCAACAAGAATGTCAAATTTGGACTCGTCTGACCACAGGACACTTTGCCACTTTGCTACAGTCCATTTTAAATCAGCCTTGGCCACAGAAAACGGCAGCGCTTCTGGATCATGCTCAACAGTGGCTTCCTTTTTGCATGATAGTGTTTTAGTTGGTCACTGTGGATGGCACAGCAGACTATGTTTATAGACAGTGATTTTTTTGAAGTATTCCTGGGCCCATTTAGTAATTTCAATGACAGAATCATGCCGGTGAGTGATGCAGTGACGTCTGAGGGCCTGTTTCTCTGAATCTTTTGATGATGTTATGCACAGTCGATGATGAGACCTTCAAAGCCTTTGCAATTTGACGTGAGGAACACTGTTTTTAAAGTATTCCACAATTTTTTTTACACAAGCCTTCATGGGTTGGAGAGTCTCTGGCCATCTTTACTTCTGAGAGACTCAGCCTCTCTTAGATATCCCTTTCATAGCCAATCATGTTACACACCTGATGCCAGTTAACTAAATTACTTGCTAAATGTTCTTTCAGCTGATTCTCTTATATATTAATTGCTTTTTCATGCCTTTTTTGCTTGTGTCCCAACTTTTTTGAGACCTGTTGCTGCCATGAAATTTGAAATTAGCTCAATTTGTGGATAAAAATGTAAAATGTCTCAGTTTCAATATTTGAAATGTTATCTGTGTTCTATTGTAAATATCATATTGCCTCATGTGATCTGAAAGTCATTTCATTTTGATTTTGTTCACAATTTACACTTCGTCCCAACTATTTCGGAATTGGGGTTGTACATTTTGCTGCAGGTGAGTTTCAGATCCTGTCTCATTAGTGTCAGTGCCAACTGGGGCCAGGGGTGGCACATAATTAGCTTCAATTTAGCACTGTCCTTAGCATAAATAACATCTGCCTTGGTTGCCTGTGGCTCGCTCTCACTGAGCATGTGCAGGAATGTGTCAGTATTCTGTGATCTGTTTGTTTTATTTTATATTTTTACTTCTAGTTTTCTGTATTTGATTGCCATTGTTGTGATTATGTCAGTGTCATTATCAGTTCCACGTGTCTGTTTTCATTCACACTCCCCACCAGCCCTTCCCACTCAGTCTGTTACTTACTTGGTTCATTGCCTCGTTTGTAACCACGCCCTTTGTCACTTCCCTGTTCTCTCCACACCTTTTTTGAGCTCTACCTGGTAACATTTTTAGCTTCATAAATTCCCAGTTTATTTTAGTTCTTTACGAGTCTGTCTCTGGGTATTTTGCGGCTTACATACAAGCCTTTGTATTCCTAGTGATTTTCAGCTCTGATTTCTCTTTGTCTTCTGCTTTACAAGTATTTTTTAGCCCTCTGTGTATGATTGATATTTGGTTACGGCTTCCTGATTGTCCTTGATTAATGGTCCTCTCTGCTCATTGGAGAGGCACTTTGTCCACTTGGTTCTCAACCCTTTATCTGATAACAACTCTGATTCTGCTATTCGACTCTGTGCTGAATTCTTGCCGATGGGCGATAAATGGGATTGTCTGACTGCACTTTATTTCAGTGAAGTTTGTGAAACTGATTTTCTGTCAATGCTTGAGTTCTGAGCCTCAAGTCTGTCAGAGCGGGCCCCCTCTGCCCCACCTTTGTATGTGCATGGCATACAACTGAAATGTGATCGGAGGTTGTCAATTTGGCAGGCATCTGACATGCTGATTATAAGAACTGACTGTTTTCTTACCATCTAAGGTCTGTCTACCTACTGAAAAAATACAATTACCATAGTATCCTGCAAACAAGAACAAAGGAATTCATTCAACTGTATAATTGCAGATATGCTGATATATAGTATTTGTTTCTTTTTTGAATGACTACTATTTTTTCTCGCCATTAATCCCTTACTATGAAGATTGATGTTTGTTTGGCAAACTCTGAAAATCATTTAAGACCTTAGTCAGCTCCAAGAGAGGTGATTCCCAAAATACAGTTTTTTCTAAAGTGGTTGGAGTAATACTTTGCAGAAGAACTGCAGCTACAGTTTCTAAGTGCCATGGAAGTTTCGCAAGCCGGGCAGGGATTGTTCACAGGTTACAATCACCTGCCTCTTGCTCTATTTTTCGAGCAAAGATGCCAGGAGATCTCACAACCCACAAAAAGTATGAAAATGCTTGGGATTGAAACAGCTTAGCTCCAAGATTCTGACCCCATGGAGCTTTGAAAAGACATCATCGCACTCAAGAAGGCTTGTTCCTGTTTAGAGAATGGATCAGTACCCACATAAGCAAATGTACTGCACTACTGGCTCTGTTCTTTTGGAGAGAATGTATGTTGTACCTGACCAATGGAGGGAGAGGGAAAGTTCCTTTCTTCAGTTGATACTGTTGTGTTTTTGAATGTTTACTGGGTGCGGTAACTTAGATCAGTGGTTCCCAACCCAGTCCTCAAGGACCCCCTGTCCTGCAGGTTTTTGTTGCAGCTCTTCTTTTGCACACCTTATCCATTTAAGGCCCAGTGCACCTTCATGCACACCCTGTTTAGGTAGATTTTTTTCAACCAATCAACATGAAGCCCTTAAGTGGATCAGGTGTGAAAGAGTAGAGCTGGAGCAAAAACCTGCTGGGTAGGGGGTCCTTGAGGACTGGGTTGGGAACCACTGACTTAGATGACAATTGTGTTATGTGGCGGTGGCTTTCTGAGACCGCAGATGTGGAACAGAACGTTGTGCACTGAGCTTTGTGACGGATGTGTAGGAACAGTGTCTTTGTCATGGGGATGGACAAGGCGTGGAGACCCTCAGCTCTCAGGAAGAACGCCAGCACATCCATTTGATTTGAGAGTGACTGGTTCTTTTTCAGGCTAACTGTTCTGCCCTTTATTGAGCTCTGAGCACAATGTGTGCCAACTGCACAGTCTGCCTGCTGTGCGGCAGACAATGGGTGATGGGGCATTGCATACACATCCAAAGGTGTAGGCTTATTAGATTACTTTTCAACTGTGCAACAGCTAGCCTCCCACCAACTGCCATTGTCTTGCCTGCTTTTGGTTCAGTTTTGGTATGAAATGAATCAATTTTTGTTTTGGTCAGTCTTTCATGAAGTGGCTGCTGTGCCAGTGCAGTATGTGCAATGCAAATCACACCAAAGAAATTATACTAAAAGGGCAGTATGCAAAAAGAAAAATGGCTGAGATGGGAACTTCAGACTCTTCCTCTTGAGTACTGTATACAGTACTGTAGTGCTTGTTTGGCTGTGTTGGGGATGGTTATAGTTGCTATGGTCTCTGCTCGAAGGAAGATACACTCCTCCTGTGAGCTCAGGCTGGGAGTTGTTCCAAAGTCCACATTCTCCCTCTTTCCAAACTCCCCAGTGTACTGTAGCCTCGTCATTCTCCAGGACTCTATTCTGCCTGTGCCAAGGAAGCCAGAGGGCAGCACTTTCTCAAGACGCATGCCAGACATGGACATTGGCATTCCATGCCTTACTGAGCCGGGGAAGAAAGCAAAGTGCTCGTACCCTGCTTTCGAGGCCCCCTTTGTAAACAGGCAGGTTTAACTGTTCATGAACTGTTTTATACAATTTTACATATCTAGAGTCAAATGAGCCCCTAAGAACCATACCGGGCCATCCCGCACTTTTAGCGAAATTGAGTTGAGGTAGTCAGCAT
Organism: Gymnothorax javanicus; assembly: GCA_029692085.1. Taxonomy (NCBI): domain Eukaryota; kingdom Metazoa; phylum Chordata; class Actinopteri; order Anguilliformes; family Muraenidae; genus Gymnothorax; species Gymnothorax javanicus. Next base: position 157,416,604 of record CM056194.1, on the reverse strand, counting down.
GTGCAGAAAACTGAGATCTACGTTTCCTAAATGAGCCAACCCAATCTACCCACATGGATTGTTCAAACAAGCAAACGTCCTCTCTGCCACTGTACATATGCACTGCACTGCCTTAGCCATAGTGGACCATCCCACAACTTTTCCATTATTCAATGTGAACATGGTGGCTCGGTATCTCACTAATGAGGAACTGCTTGCTATGATTGATGATGATGGTGAAGTGGAAGATAATGGAGACCCAGAGTTTGTCCCAAATGAATCAGAAGATGATGGTTCTGCTTCAGAAGGAGGTACCTTTCACTTTAAATGAAACAGAAGGGCATCCAAAACCGACATAAAAAGTGCATAACGTAATTTTACATATCTTGGGTTTATAACATAAGCAGTGTTTCTAGTTCCCAGATACTCTAGATGACACAGGAGGCTGGCAACTTTAAGTCCCATTTTCTCAGAAGTTCCCCAGCATGGGTTGGCCCAGTATGGCTCTTAGGGGCTCAAATGTACGTTATTAGCCTATAGTAGTAAACACGCCTGAATCTTGGAAGACCAAATACTGTATTTTACCTCGGTGTGTATTAATTTTTGGAAAGCTCTGTGCAATGCTGAAATCTACCAATAGAGGTCATTCCATAATTCTGAAACTAGATTACCAAGGTTAATACAACAACATTTATGAATTAGCTATAGCCGATGCTTTTGCCCAAAGTGACTTACAGTTGATTAGACTAGGCAGGGGCAAATCCTCTCCTTGAGCAATACTACCGTGGGATCAAAGGCCTTGCTCAATTATTTCTATTTCCTGATTTTATTATCTGTGCCCAGGGGCTTGAATCCATAACCTTCTGGAATCCAGTGTAACGTATCCACTTTAAGGCTGCTGCTTTTTTCTGCAGCTGCTGCTGTTACTACTACTAGTACTAATATTACTACTACTACTACTACCACCACCACTACTACTAATACGAAGAACATACCTTGGTTCAATGTATTTATTTATTTATTTATCTATCTATCTATCTCTCCGCGTGATCGTTCTGAAACATGGGCGGGAAAGGAATCGTGACGCAAAGTGATAAGAATGGGAGTGTCAGCGGACACTCCGTCCAAGAAATGAAAACATCAGAGTAGGCAGCCTCCGCGCGAAGCAGCACGCAAGGCGGAAGCAACATTTAAGATTATAGAGAATCCGATTGAAGGAGATTTCAATATAGACTCATGCGCGGACACATAGTGGAGTTTAGAGAGAGCAGATGATAAAGAGGTGGTACATTTTCCGCTCAGCCCGGTGAATTGAGACGAAGGGCAATGAGATGTTGCTTTGTGACAGGTGAATTGCATCAGTAACGTTGCATCGCCTTAGGAGCGCATACCAGGGTACTCTGCCCCTCGCTGAGTCTTGGAGTGAGGAGTGGCATGTGGGTCAATTCCAGAACAGTTGGAAGGTAGGAACACTTTTCTGATTGCTTAGTTCGAGCACAAGAGCCACGTTTTACACCAAGCTTTATTATTATTTTTCTTTTTCTGCTAAGCTTTAAAAACGAAACATTTCACATAATAACATACGGAGGGAAGGCTATTATTGAATCAGAATGTGCACAGTTTGTCATCTCAGTTCGGAACGTGCATTTATGGCATTTCCTTTTCATGCGTGATATGAGACAGTGTTGCTGCTTTGTCTGCCAGAATGTTCCCACTTCTATTCAACGGCATGAGGGATGGGCTTGGTTCAGATCGAGACATTACGCTTTTACGTGCTGTAATGACACGCTTATATCGCTTCATTCAGGCACTCGGTGCGGATTAAATGCGGTCCATTGAAAAAAAGATGCTGTTAATATAACTTCGTATAAATCACCGCTCATTAAGTCGACCGTTTTCAGACAGATACCACTACCACAGCCCTTTCGGTTTGCAAGCTGTTAGCAGTCTGTTGTGCATTCATCCTGTCTCCTTGCTTTAGGATGCTTTATCTGATCACGTCCGAGTTGAGCACTATCCTACGATAAGGCCGGATATCTTGGAATGAAATGGACGCATCTTTTGATTTTAAGGCATCTCCTCAATGTTGCTCCGACTGCTTTTGAGTCTAACAATGAGAATAACAAATTCAGGCGTTTTAAAGCGCACCTGACTGGCTTACGTGGATCACTTGGAAAGGCAGCTTCGATGAATGAACAAAAATTATGGAAGGGTGACTATAACAGTGCAATTGCTAAAATTATGACTCACACATGGCATGTAATTTCCGGGCTAGATTTTTCCAGCATCTCAATAATTTGTGAAATACAGGGGAAAGACAGTCTCAGTGTCAATGTTCATAATGCAGCAGCCGTAAATGCTCAATAACATACCACAGTTCAGCCTGATAATAAACTGACACTGTATGACTCGTGCAATGTGCAGTGAAGTAGACTGAAAATGCCCTCAATAAGTGAAACAGTTCCACATAACTGAATTAAGTAACTTCAAATTAATTTGATTCATTCAGCTGGTCAAAAATCTCAGAATTTGTTGCAAGGAACTGTCTAATTATTTAGACTGTATATGTCCGTGCCTACATTTGTTTATTCTTGGAATTTCTGTTGCTTAACTGTTTGTCAACCTGAAAGCCAGACCAAAGGTTGTACAGGCATCCTTAGAGGAAAATTTTTAAAGAAAAGTGATCTGAAACTTTTTGCTGTGGAACTATTCAATGTTTCCTTTTTTGCAAAAAGTAAAGAGTGGGCTATCAAATTTGTCTACAGAGTAATGCGGTTTTCACTTAAATTGTATTGGGCATTTAACAGAAAATTCAGGTGCTGCATTGAACGCAATGTGTATATGAATTTCTGCATGGTGTGAGGGGAGTGAACAACAGGTAGACTTGAGATCTGCCCTGTGTGCTCAGAGGGGGATTTTTACCATTGTTACCCATCTGTTCCACCCACTTGCATTTCCTATTTTAATCCCTGCATGCCTTGCGTAATTTGTGCCATTGTCTAATTGGATGTTCTTGCATATAGAATCTAATAAATCATTGCCCCCCCAAGTTTAGATTAAAAGTAGAGACCAGCATGAAGTTGCCCCTCAGGGAATAAACTACATTAAGTCCATTGTGCACTGGACTTTTGTGAACCAGACCAGCCTCCAGACCAATACTGGATGCACTCCAGATTTGAGGAAAATTGGCTGGATTGAATGATCCTCTGCTGCAATAAAACAGTGTGTGCTTACTTCATGTTCCATGGCAAATGTGAAGTTGATGCTTGGTAGATATGGGACATCTGTGGGTGAACAGTGCAGCGCTTGGGTAGTTCCTGTTGAATGTGCAGAACACACATGAATATTTGAGGAATCTGATCATTTATTAAATAGCTAGAGTTGAAGTGAAAGACAACTTTTGTCTAAAGGAAACTGCAAACAGGAGAACTGCCCCTAAGTTGTTACAAAATATTTTCTCGGTAATTTTAAGATAGAGCTGAACCAAACAATAAATACTTGAAATTCTTCATTGAAACACTGATAAAATCTGCCATTTTCCTGTTAACAGCAACGCCAATGTCCTACAGCTCTTTAAGAGCAAGGTTTAATAAAACTCTCTTGCTGAAGACCTGAAGTGTCTGCTTTCCAGTGAGTGTTCCGACACCCAACAGCCAAACACAACTGCAATTGTGTCCACCAATACTAAAAATGCTCTGCTGTATAATCAAGCAAACACAATTTAAATGTTTTTAAAACACTAAGTAAACAACTCTCTGTTCATATGATGAGGATAATTCCACATGGCATCACTGATAGTGAAATGTGTTCAGAATAAAGTCTGTTCTGGGAGTCATATGGCACACTGGCAAGAAGCAGACTGGAGGCAGGAGACAGTTTATCCTGGTCTTCAGGGTAAAAATTTCAATTTTTTTCGAAGATTTCAATATTTTTGATTTTCACATTAAATAGATAGATAAATAAATTAAGGAATGCAATAAGATGCCAGTAAACACCAAGAATCTATGTTTTTCCTCTGCCTCAATTGTTACTTGTGACTTTAAATGCAAATTACCGAAAATTACAATTTTGACTGATTTTCAACCTTGTGGCATTCATAAAATCATTAATATTCATCTGATTGACTTGAAATTTGGACTGAAGTTGTATCTGTTGGAGATCTATGAAATGACATAGGACTTTGTAGATAGGTGCGTTCCTAGGGGTTTAATTTTGAAAATGAAGCAAGTTGATGATAGCGATTTTCGTTATGGTTACATTACAGAGCTCATTAAATATTCGTAAATGTTCCAAACAAAAAAAAATCCTATGTCATTTCATGAAACTATCTTAAATCTTCCATATGAGACTAATTTGAGCAAAACCTGACCATGGGTTATTGAAATATCAGTGCCACAACATATTTTCAGATTTTTTCATTAAAGTGCTGTTTCCATGGCAACCATGTAATTTTTTATCAAAATACATTTTATGAGGTTAGAATCATCTTGAGTATGTTTATTTCTTAGTTTTTACATTATTATGGTTATTTCTACTCTTTACCCTGAAGACCCCTTAAACAAATATGTGCACAACTGTGACAGCTGGTGTGCTGAAAATTAGGGAGGACAAGAATATAGCTTTAAACTAGTGATTGTACTTGACCTGTTTTCAATCATTTATTTGAATTAACATTATGTGAGCTTGGCCAGTTCTTCTCATTAAGGTATCGTATTACTGCAATAAAAAGTTTCATTTCAATCATAGTTAACATTATTTATTTGTGAATATATGTTACACATCTTTGTTTACTTTGTTATTTAAACAAACGTAAAGCACAGGTTGGATAACCTGCATTTGGGATATGTCAAAAGCAAACATGAATGTTAACTGTATGTAGTAGTTAAATGTAGTAGTTTTATCTTTTTTGTGAAGAGAAAAAAAACAATTCTGAATTGCATGTTGCACTATTTAATTGTTGCAGCGTTGCATAAAGAAGACACCCGTGCGTTTAACTGCCGATTGATTATTCTGAAAATCAATCGGCATTTAAATTCTATTATCATTAGAAAACTTGTTAATCAAGGAAAATGATTGAAAAGAGGTCCATGCTACTCATTAGCTAAAAGGAATTTTTCATTCCTCCTCTCATTTCAGCAAAGCTGCCATCACTGCAGTAGTACAAATTTGACCATTGGGTGTACAAACGTACAACTTCTGAATGTGAAAATATTGAATCATTCTCTGTGAGCATCACCATTTGGGAGAGTTTGTTCAAATCTTGAATGATTTTGCTGCAGAGTACTTGAACAAGCTCATACCTTGTCCACTCACAGCCTTTTTACTTTTCTACAGATGGATACTATCCATTTTAAATGGTCAAAGACACAGATGCAGTTTGATTTGTCTCCGTTTCTAGATCAATCAAATGCATATATATTTCCTCAGAGGCAGCTGCAGGGGTAAGAAAAGGCCTGGGATCTCCCTGTCTGGAGCCTCTAACAGGAATGAGTCATTCCTTAGCTCCATTTCTCCTGTCTGTCTATCTGCTTTGGTCTGGATGTGAACATAGAAATCTGGGGCAGTAAGGGGAATGTGGAATCTCTGTGCCCTTGTGCACGTACAGTCAGTCAGCTGCTCTTGTTTCTGATGGCCCTCCTCCAGGCGTGGACATTTAATGATGATCTTAGGTTTCCTGTTTGCTGCGGATGAGCAGTAATGCTAGTAATGTTGATGCTAGGCAGTCTGTGCTGTACTTATGTGTGTTCTATGCTCCATTTTTTTGCTGCTGCCAGTCCCTACCTGTTAACTGGCGGGACAGAGACTAGGTTACGTAACAAGTCTGCTTTTTGTGCCTGTAGCAGCTCCTGCTCTTAGTCTTGGCGCTACACACATGCAAGTGATCACTCGTGCTCTCCACTCACAAATTCAGTATGCGCACATTCCAAAGTACAGACACACATGGGCACACTGCGGACACATGCTTTAACTCTTTTGAACACGCACATATACACACAAAACACTGAAAAGCAGGATACAAAATTATTGAAGGACATAATTCACTGTTAGGACGGGATTTTACTGCGGATATCAAGCAGACTTGGACTGATGTGATAGGACTCCTGTACATGCCACTACTTCTAAGCAGGAATGGGAATTCACGTTTCAGCTCTTCATTAATGCTGGTCTCCTCTATATCGAATTATATATCAGAACTCCTCACCTGGACCATTTCCTGGGGACTAGCCCAGAATAAGGAGAGCTGGAGCACTCTTGAGTTCAGAAAAGACACTTAAATGTAACAGGACTCTGAGAAAGACGTCGGTTGACATCAAAATGTCAGTCTCCCCTGTTACATTTAAGTGTCCTCTCTGAGCTCGAGTGCTTGAGCTCTCCTGGTTTGGGGCTAGTTCTGGATAAGTGGTCAGGTTAAGGAGTTCTGCTATAGTCTTTCTAGTTCATACACCTCTCTTGTCCTCTTTTTTATAGTGGGCTTGTAGTGTGTCTGGTACCCTTTTTTCATTGAATTCTGTATCGAATCATCTCTCCCTTGCAGCATGACTTTTCTGACTACATACTGGTCTAAGTGAGGGTCAGGATGCCCATCAGCCTGGGAGAAAGAGTGGTCCTGTTTACATTGCATGCTGAAGCCAGGCAATTCTGTTTTTTCCTGGAGCTGTTGTACTACTTAAGGAATGGCAGAGCTGCCTGATGGAGCTCTCATAGCCACTGCTCTGCTGTGTCTCTCTGCAGCTGGTATTGGAAAGATACTGAAAGGACCACAACTCTGAAATAACTGATTTTTGCAAGCTTGGGCATGTTACAGCAGGGCTTTTGGCGAATGCCCTGAGCAATGGTGGCTGACCATTGTCTGGACATGATTAAGCAATCCTTTTTCCTCTCTAAACACCTTTAGAAAAACTTGCGTGTTTGGAGTGCCGATTTGTTTTCAGGACACAGGTTTAATGAAGTACTTCTGCTTGCTTACTATTTATTTTGTGTTATAAATTCATTGAAAGTATGGGCAGTGTTCATATTCAGTCTGTCAAAGTGATTAAATCGCCCATTGTATGAACAGTTGGGTCATGTGTCCAAAGAAGTAATTTCATTTTGTGACTGTTGTGGCAGCTTATGCTTTTAGGAACTGTAGATTTTATGTTGTATTTTCTATTAGTGTGGAGAGAGTCTGTTTAAACCTTGCCTGGTTCTGATAATTTGACAAGATTTCAGAATTTCAAAATGCTCTCTGTGAGGGCATTGCTGATTGTAGCTGGGCAACTTTGTACAGGTGTCTGTTGTAAAATGTCCTTTGAGATAAATAAATGCTTAAAAATATCTCAACAGGTGTTCCATCTCCTCAGAGCAGACGTGCAGTTTGGTGTGTTGAGAACTCCTCCCCTTTAACTGATAATAAAAGAGTACAAGTTAAACAGGGACCACTGCTCACTCTGCTCCTGTGGGCGAGCATGAAGGTGCAGATTTTACTCACAGTCAGTGGAAAGAATAGCTGCTGAAGGCTGGGCTCCTTTCACACCTATTGGCTGTTGGGTTTTGCATGCTGACTGGGACTGTGGTGGGCCAATGAGAGTTCTGACTGATGTATGAATTAACAAAGGTATGTAGGGCACTATCTTCTGGAGTATGTGTGTGTGTATGTGTGTGTGTGTGTGCCAGTGTGTGTGTTTGTCTGTGCATGCATGCTTTTTTTTTTTTTGGTTGTTGTCTATTCGTACCTGCTGAGCTTTTTATGGTAGTATTTTTTTTACTGCTGTTTCAGGAGGTAATGTACATGTTTATTTTAGTTATGTTGGAGTGATTGTACAGTTTCACTTCTCTTTTTTTCTAAGATTCTAACCAGTTCTTCTACTGAAAGTAAACTTTTAATTTCTTCCCTTTTCACTCTTCTGTGCTGATGTCAGTAAATTTGTGATTGGCTGTTTACTTTGCCGTGTTAAGTCAATAATCAATGCAGTTGTTACACAATACTCTGAAGAGAGGTCAGTAGAGTCGGTTATTTAAAAAAAATGTTTTACTCTATCTTTCTAAAAGCATTCAACATTTAGTTGCAGTTTGCTTGGGTTTGTTACGCGCTCCCGAAATCTATTATAGGAAACTTATAGGTGCTGTGGCTCTGTTAGTTTATTCCTAGGTGTTGGTTGGATGGATTTTAGGACTCCTTTGAACCCTTTGTGAACCTCTTTCCTTAGCCCCACTCACTGTGTACCTGTGCTTATGAACATTTATATGGTGGAGTTCAGCCTAATGCCAACTCACATACTGTTTCTGTGCCAGGATTTTGTTATTGTTGAAGTTTCCTTAAATTTGGCAGTGCTGACAGACAGGGGTTCTCAAGCTGAAGAGAAGACCACATCTTAAACCTCTGCCATTAGGACAGAAATAACCACCTATCATCCAGAATAAACTCCCAGGATCAAAGTGACTGCTTATTAGCAGACTGGAGTGATCCCTAATTATCATTAGTGGCTGCGCATCAGTCAGGAGCACAGTAAGGGTTCGGCAAAAGGGAACATTTGCATTCAAAGCAGGGGACCATATAAATTTGGCAGTTCCCACGCTTGCCTTTCCCACATAAATAGCCTTTCAGTATGTGGTCCAGATTACTGCAGGAAGGCTGTGCCAACTACTGGCAACAACTCTCCCCACCCCCAACCCGCAATGGAGGCTGTGCAAAAACACATAGAGCACAATGTTCTATGTTAAATAATGCAACATTGCAGTATAACTTTACATAAATATTACATTGTCAATATGTGGATAAATGTACTTCAGTCAGCCCTCTCTCATTTAAACAGTTAATTGTAGCATGATAGTTTGGAGCTGATGTATGCTCTGACCATGGTGCACCCTGCAACCTATTGAGCTTGAAGAAAAGAGAGCTGGGTGCCATGATATTGTTTCCCTGCTGAAGGAAATTCAGAGCCCTTAGGTGGATGCTGGGTGGAGGTGGTATGGTAACTGGCAGCAGGAAGGAATGATGCAGCAGCAGGCAATTTTCCTCGCAGCATCAGAGAGTGATGGTTTACAGAGGGTTGGGGCAAGTGGCACAAATGCATGGGAGTGTCTATGAGAATAAGGGCTTGTCTTAAGCAACTTGAACAAGCTCTGCAAGCTGCACCCCATTTAATTTAAGGGCAATTTGGGGTGTTTTTAAGCTGCTTAGGAGTTACTTGAAGTGTACTTTCTTGCCTTAATGCAGTGGTCCCATATATTTTCTGCCTGTGAACATATATTTTCTCTGAATCTCAGGGACTGCGATGTATTAAAATTCTGTAAGATTATGGATTTTGTACCATAACTGCGAGGGACTTGTGACCATGTTACTTGAGACCAGCAGTTTTCCACTGAGCAGGGTTTGATAGCCATGGCATAAGGTTACATGCCCCAAATTGCCCTAGCCAGTGTAATATACATTGAAACATAATCTAAAATCGTAATGATATTACAGGAAGTCCCTTCAATGGGTATCGGTAAGAGATGATGCCATATTTGCAGTATCTGTGCTGATGACTTGCATCTTAGTGATAATATCTTGCTGTTTTTATGTGTTTTTGTGATTATAGAGTGATTGTAGTCCTCCATGATGTGTTGTTCTTTGCATATGCTCTATAATGGCACCTCTCTTTGCCTGCTACAGGGCCCTCTCCATGGATATAGACTCAGACTATGAGCGCCCTAACGTTGAGACGATAAAATGCGTCGTGGTGGGGGATAACGCGGCGGGAAAGACCCGACTGATCTGTGCCCGCGCCTGCAACGCCACGCTCACGCAGTACCAACTGCTAGCCACCCACGTGCCAACTGTCTGGGCCATCGACCAATACCGCGTGTGCCAGGAGGTGAGGGGGCGGGACCCATACTGTTCTCTATCCTGTGCACGTATCTCACGTGGCTATAAGCTCTATGGTTGGTTTTCTGTGCCTCCACAGGTCTTGGAGAGGTCACGGGACGTGGTGGACGAGGTGAGCGTTTCTCTGAGGCTGTGGGACACCTTCGGGGACCACCACAAAGACCGGCGCTTCGCCTATGGCAGGTCAGAGCACGTCTGTACACTCATGCTGATGGCTGCTACCAAGATTCTGAGCTCAGTTTTTGTTTGAAACGCCTGGGCACACCACAAAAAAGCCTGTCATAACAAGTGTTTTAGTTTTGTTATCAGACTTGAAATCCTAAGAAATTTACTTTACCCCATTGAGACCTGATGCGACGTCTGCGTCACACTCACTTTAAAAGCGGAAGGGACATGAATATCATATATATATATATATATATATATATATATATACAATATATATATATCAATTTTAAGAAATGCAAATGAAGTGCATCATGAGGTGCCCTAGGTCTTAATGGGTTAAATGCTATCAATCAGTATTATTAAGAATTTTAATGGAGTTGGTAGCTAGTGAGCCTTAAGGGGTAACAACAATAATTAAAATCATTTCAAAAGTATAATTTCTTAAGAATGATTATTACAAGGTAAATTAATATTAAGAATTAGCTTAAATTACTGGTTGCTTGTCATGTAAAATTATCCCACTGACAGATCTTGAAATGAGTTAAACCAGCTCGCCTCATTGGCAATGCATATTTTTTATACTTTGCTAAAAAGTCATCAAAATGAAATTTTTATGTCTGGGTATTAGACCGAAAATATTTTTTCCCTGTCTGTTCTGGCTAACATCTGCAATTCATATGCTGGTCCAGGGCTTTGTTCGTGACCTGATCCTCGAGGTTGAATAATGGAGCGGTGATGTAACAGTCGAGAAAGGAAAACTATGTTACGATCAGAGGGGACAGCTATGATTGAAAACATGGTGCAGCTCATTAGTCTTCATTACTGAGTCATCGGCCTATGCTGGCTGGCGTAGCTGAGGGATTCAAAGAGACCTGACCCTGGAAAAGAGGAGTACTTCTCTCCCTCTGTGGTCGATATGGCCCTTTGCTAGTGCACCTCTTGTGGGAACAGCTTCATGGGCTTCCATTAGCAGCAGGGATTAGAGGAATGACCAGCTTCACTCTATGTATCTCTGTGGTCTACCTAACAGGGTGGCCCTAGACTAGAGCTACTTTAATGTTGTTTATTGACAACCATCTTTAAATGTCACATCAATGTTAAATTTACTTTATGTTGCTTTGAATATGCAGTGCTAATTTGCTTCCCATGTTGATATATAATTAAGGGGCCTTCCCAGGTTCATTTGATTTACCTTGTTCCAGCACAGATATGGGTATAATAACACTACAGTTTATAAGTTTAACACAAAAATGTACCATTCCATTGGATTTTATTTACATTGTTACCATGGAGTTGATGTTAATAAGCAAAATCACAAAATCACGGTCCATATTGTAGCAAGCCTTACTCCCTAAACACCCAACCAAATCACTTATTTCTTTTTTTCCCTGTTAGATATATGTCATATCTATGAATCACTCGAGGACCTTTCTATATATTATGTATTTATTTTTTTCTAGTAGTGGTTTTTCTAAAAAAATTCCTCAAATGGGTCATTTGGATGACGCATACACTCCCATGAAATTGATACCTTTGCCCCTATCAGAAAAAGCCAATGTGAATGCATTCAGGAATATGCAACAAGTCTACAGTGAAAATTTGAGGCAATTTGATTAAAAAATAAAAAAGTTATCAGCGCCACAAGTATTGAAAATCACTAGATTTTAGCTGACTTATAAAATTATTTGAGGTGGGAGAGCTTCAAAAAAAGTCATTTTTTTACATAATTGATGAAATTGATGACACGATATTTTGATTTTCTTGGAGTACACATCTTAGTGAATCTTAAAGGGAAAAAAAGAGAAAAAATGAAAAAAAAAAATCATTTTGAACCTGGGAAGGCCCCTCAATGCAGAGTATATCCGATTGGGCACTCGGGGCAAATTTCACCTGAATTTTACATACAGAA